>PVKV010019437.1:0-14045 GCA_004027835.1 Alouatta palliata | reverse complement strand
CTGAACTTTTTAAAAATCAGAAATAGGTCATTTTTTTCTCTTGAGATGATGTCTGTCCTGTAGCGCCAGCCTGTTGGTGCCGGAATGTGGCTGTGGAATGTGGCTGAGGTTATGTGTGGGAGATACTCCTGGGGCGCCTGCATGGCTTTGTCACTCTCCATGGCAAATCTGAGGGGTTCCATGCCACCACCACTGAAGTGTGCCTTTGGGTGGCTCAGCTCCTCCTCTGGCTGTGGGCACTCCTCCACCTTCATGCGGGGCAGGTTTTGTGCTGTTTTCTGGTGGTCCTGGCTGCACTTGGTGGCCTCCTGGGGCTTCTCCAGACTTCTTTGGGGCCTGGGATTCGGAACATGCCACCCTGTCTCTGCCATGGGTCACGCCTCTGCAAGACCACTGTTTGAACCAGAGTGGAGGTGGGGCTGTGCCGTCTCCTAGGGGCCATATTTTCTGGATAGCTCTAAAGCAGACACCCCTTCCCCAGCATAGGGCGGAGGCTGCTGTGTGCCAGACATGTCCTTCCCTTTGTAGCCATTCCTGCCTGAGCATCCAGTGTGCTCACCCAGGTGACAGCTGTGCTTTGGGGTGCCTTCTCTTCAAGGGCGTCAGATTGCTCCCCCTGCCATGTGCCATTCCAAGAGATAGCCAGAGGGGCCGGGACCAAGGACGGCCAAGCGGGCCTGGTCCTCTCACTCAGCAGTGGCCTGTTCAGTCTTCTGTCACAGGCACTTGTTGAAAGCACAATATAGACACGTGCCTCCATCCGCACTGAGATAAAGGAAGGTTTTTGCTCCTACAGAGAGGAGGCAGAGCCACACTGCCACGTAACGGAATGGACCGTGGGTGGCACTAACGGACTTGTGCCTTCTCCAGGTTCCAAATCCCCTCATCACCCAGGCTGCCCAAGAGGCTGCCAGGGATTGCTTGTGCCAGGAATGATGGACATTAGGTCAGGCGACCCTCACTCAAGCTGGGTGTACATTGAGCCAAGGGCTTAAGGGGAAGGTGGAGCTGGAGCCCAGGACTGCTAGGGCATCCAGTGACAGTGACCTTGAGTGGGTCTAAGACGCCGTGGGGTCCAGTGTAGTGTCCTCGCCCACGTCCCTGGGATGACAGTAGCTGTAGCTCTCTCTCCATGTAACTGTGAGAATCAGAGCCGCTGCCCCCACTGAGTGGGAACGCCCTCCACTTCCATTGCCCATACTGCCCAGGCATCCACTTTCCCTCCTGACACAGCGGGACAAGTGCCCCTCCTCCTGCTGGCCATCGCAGCAGCATCAGATGTGTCCATGTCTGGCCCTCAGCATGCCCACCTGTCACCAGCCCCTCCCACGTGCCCTCCGTGTCCTTTCCCCGAAACCATGGGCCTCAGCAGCCCAAGGGGTCCTCTCAGAGATGGAAAGGCTCTGCCTAACCCTCAGGGCCCTATTCCTGTGGAGCCGGACCGCTTCCTGGGGACCCCTTCCCTCTGTGGTCGGCCTCTGGCACGGAGGTGCACTGGAGGTCAGGGTGTTGAACTTGTTGGAGGCTCAGCCCTTCCAGCCTGCCGGCCTCTCCCTAGCCCCCAGGAAGGAGTGTCTGGATACACTTCACTGAGTAGGGTGTGGGTCTGTCAGACGCTGAGGCCGTGGTTTCAAGAACATGAAGGTTTGCTGTTGTTCTCACCCCTTGGGTGGAGGCCCCTTAACTTCCTCATGAAGGATTTCTCTCCGTGAACGCCTTGCTTGGGTCCTGTCTACATCCGATGTGACGTAGGCAGCCTGCGTGCCACTTCCTGGCTTCTCTCTCTCCATCCTTTTTCTTCAGCCTCCCCCCAGATCCCTGATTTTAAGGCATGTCTCTCATGAGTGATTCATAGTTGTTCCGTTGTTGGATCTCTCAGGTCAGGGTGGGACTGTGGAATGAATGAATGTGTTCATTTTTTCTCAAGAAACAAAAGCACGGACCGAGCGCAGTGACTTACCCCTGTCATCTCAGCACTTTAGGAGGCCGAGGTGGGTGGATCACCTGGGGTCAGAAGTTCAAGACGATCCTGGCCAACGTGGTGAAACCCTGTCTCTACTAAAAATACAGAAATTAGCTGGGTGTGGTGGCACACACTTGTGATCTCAGCTACTCGGGAAGCTGAGGCAGGAGAATTGCTTGAACCCAGGAGACGGAGGTTGCAGTGAGACGAGATCGCGCCACTGCACTCCAGCCTGGGCAACAGAGCAAGGTTCCGTCTTGGAAAAAAAAAAAAAAGCCAAGACTTAGAGAACAGCATGCTGACTGCTTTTCTGGGTTCCTGTGTAGAGTGTAGCAGGAACCTTGGTTAGGATTGTCAGGTTGTGGCGTGTTACACAGGGTGGAAGACTGGCATCACGATTCGGGGTCCTGGCCTCTGATCCAGACTCCTCCAACAGGGACTGACCCTGGCCAAGTGCCCTCAGCCCTGATAACTCACGAGGCAGGCAGTGAACTGTAAAAAGCAAGAGTCCTTAGTTTTTCCCTTCTGCAAATCTGAATATGTGTATCTGGGCTTGGTAACCCATTTCCTGGGGAGCCCATCACCAGCTGTGTGGAAGTAGCAGCCTTAGGGGAGCTGGAAAGCTGGCTGTGGCCTGGCTTCTTGGGCGAGCTCGCAGTCCTGGGAACCCTGGGCCCTTCCCTCATAGCAGGGCGAGTGCGATGATCCCATGGCCTCGTGGCCGTGTTTCTGGGCAGCGTCTCCAGCCATCTGAGATGGCAGCAGTGTCCTACTGGAGGAGCTCCAGGGTCTTTGTGAGGGAAGAGAGTGACAAGGTCCTAGAGTGGCAGGTTGAGAGCCTCCAGGCATTGAGTGAGAGTCTCCTTCAAGGGCTTGTGAGGCATTTGAAGTAAACTGAGGCTAGGCTGCAGTTGGCCTCATAAGCACGTGATGTTTCATTAGGATTGGAATTTCCTACACTTTGGAATCTGACCACCTGTGACTGCTGGAACTTAGCTAGAACGGGGGCTCCTGCTGAGCACTGTGTCTCTCTCTGTCTCCCACCCCATCTCCTCTCCCTGCCCAGACACACATGGTGCAGCCGCCCTCCTTCCTCCCCTTGACCCGTTAGTCACCAGCATGTGCCGTCCTGGCCTGTGTGGCCCCGGGCAAGAGCCAGGAGGCCAGAAGATGGCTGGTGCCCAGGACCAACTTCCCTGTGATCGCTGTGTGGCGATTCGCTGGTCATGTTCAACAGAGATTTCAGGGAGGCCTGTGCAGGGTCCCACCTGCTGCCAGACCCTCTGGCACAGAAGCCAGAAACAGGAGGAGGCAGGATTCGAGCACAGGTCAGTGCCAGGAGTATCCATCTCGTAGGCCCTCCTGGTGCCACTCAGTGGAGACATGTGAAGCCCTTCCCAGGGCCAGGCAGCAGGCTGGGGTCGGAGGTGCCCAGTAGAGCGTGACGCAGAACCTGAACCTGTGGGTGACGACTGTGGAGGAAAGTGGGGATCTGCTGAGGGGGCAGGGCAGGTCTGAGCCAGCCGAGGGCAATGGGAAAGTCACCAGGTGCCCTTCTCTGCATCTGGCTTTGCAGGACTGACGTTTCAGAGGGAGAATAATCACCCTGTAGCTGCCCCAGAGACAGAGCTCTGCCCCTTCAGGGGTCTCAGATGCAGGTTGTGTAAGGACAGCCTCATGCCAGGTTGGAAGCCAGGCCTGGCAGCAGTGTGGTCACAGCAGCCCGGGCAGCCCCGCAGGCGTGTGGAGGGAACAGCTGGGGAAGCCTGGCCAGGAGGAGGTGACTGGACTGAGGGCCTGGCTGGTGAGGGTCTCCACCTGGGGGCTGGGAAGAGCTCAGGTTATTTCTGAAGGCAGTATAGACCTATGTGGAGCTTGAAGCCAGTGTCTGGATCAGAGTCTGCTGGGCTGCCAGCCCAGAGCTTGGAGCCAGTCTTGCCTGCTGACTGTGGCCATGGGGAGTCCTTTCTGCTCTGATTCCTGGCCTCTGTTGCCAGGGCTTGGAGGCTCGGAGGTGGCCTGTGTCCCACGAAGAGTCCTCAATCTCCTCACTTTGTCCAGGTGAGGGATCCGGGAGTGGGAGGTTCCCAGGGCTGCAACAGCACAGACCATGTGAGTGTTAGGCCCTGGCTGACCCAGGAGTACCAGGCGGCGTGCTCACTGCCAGCAAGGGGCCGGTATTGGAAGAGCAGTGGAATGTGCTGGGCATGCTGTGTAGGCATTCCTCAGCCCTGCTGGGGTTCTTAGGGTATTATTGGGGTGTGCTGCCATACAGAATATGAAAAAGCAAAAGAAAGATGCAGCTGTCTCTGACCTGGGTAATGTTGGATGAGATTTACGTCGTTTCACATTTCACGCAAAACTATAGTCCTGTTGTAAAAACCAAGTCTCCAGAAGAAGAGGCGACTTGCACTTCCTGGTGCTGTCCCTGGACCCTGACCCTGCTCTCTCTGCCTCCCAGGCAAAGGCCGGCGTGTGCAGCCCCAGTGGTCCCCTCCTGCTGGGACCCAGCCCTGCAGACTCCACCTTTACAACAGCCTCACCAGGAACAAGGTAAGGAGGACACAGATGCCCTGGCACGTGCACGGGATGGGGAGGCAGGGCGGCCCAGGTGCCCTTTTCACACAACAGACTTGTCTGTTCCTTCTGCTGGGCTCTGGAGTTCCATAAATCCAGGTTTAAGATCCTTCAGCCGCTTCCATGTGATAGTCTCTGTGGCCCAGGGGCAGAGTTGTGTTCTGAAACTCAGACACGTGAAGTATCACGCCTCGTGTGGAAGCCTGCCCATGGCTTCTGGGCGTGGATCACCCTGGCTTGTCTCTTGGACTCTGCCCAAGCATGAATACCCGAGGTCATCCACAGCCAGGCCTTTCAGGAGGATGCGTGCTTGCAGCAGTTGGCACCATATGAGCCAAGCAGGATGGGCAAAACGGCAGACTGGCTGCATGTTGGGTGCACGGCAGGTTTTGAGAAGGCGGCCGGATGGGTTCCTCACAGAATGGGGTTTGCATGGTTTGCTTGGCTCAGGGCATGGCCAGTGACTCCAGAGATTTCAGACCAGGCTTTGGCCGGGGCTGCTTGGATTTCCATCAGCGAGCACGCTTGGCAGACAGGGAGTCAGGTGTGAGGCAGTTCATGGCCTCCTTGGGAAACTGGTTGAAGATGATGCCCCAGAGAGGTGTGAGGATGCTGGGATGTTGGGGAGTGGTGCCAGAGCAGCGGTGAGTAGCGCCAGGATTTACAGGATTCAGGGGTCTTAGCCCCCGAGCCAGGCTCCTCCAACAGGGACTGACCCTGGCCAAGTGCTCTCTGCCTCAGTTTCTTCATGTGTAAAAAGAAAATTACATAACCTACGTCCTAGAGTGTACCACGTGGAGCAGATATGTTCAATTGAGTGTTTCGCCCAGGGCCTGGCACGTGATAGGTACTCAGTAAATATTAGCTGTGCTATTGTTAAATAAGCAGCATTTCAACAATAAGTAAAATCATTGATTCCCTTTTTGGCCTCCCTCCAGAGATGAGTAGAACCCAGGGAGGAAGAGGCTCCACCCACCCCGGGCTCTCAGTCGGTGGGGAGGTGCCGTACAACTCACTGGGCTCCCACTGAGACTGTGACTTTTCACAGTAGAACAAAGTGGTCTGTGTTGAATTTGTTTACACAGAACGCAAACCACACTGTGATGTTTGTTGCTGTTTTGGTAATCCTGTGCAGTGTTTCTTGCATTTCTTGTGATTGTCATTCCTTCATTCCTGACAAAGGAAGTGTTCATACCTCAAGATGGGAGAAAGGTGACGTGGTATTGCTGTGGGCCAACCGTCTATGACGCATCTCACATGGGGCACGCCAGGTAAGTCCACTGCCGGGTGTGCTGTGGCTTCTGCAGTTGCACGCAGAAGCCAGAGCCGTCAGGATCCACAGCAGGGATCTTAGCTCTACAGAGATCTTAGATCTGCTACAGGGACCTGAGATTTGAGGAATCAAGCCTGCATTTCTTCTCTTATTTTTAAGATGAAAATTTTACTTCTGTAAGTAATCCATATTCACTGCAGAAACACTACAGATGTCCAAAAAGGAAATGTCTGCAGCCCTGCTGCTGACATGCTGGACTCCACCTGGCCGCTTTTTCTCATGTACCTTTAAGTTTTCTGTCATCCCTCAAGATCTCGTGTGGTCCCCAGATGCTGAGTTCCCATCACACTCAGACCTGACCGGCCTGAGGCTGAGTTGGCCATGACCCCTCCCTGCCACACACACACTGGATGGTCATGGCTGTAGCTCCTGATGAGTAGCTGGCTGTTGGGGTAAATGCCACAGAGTCCTTTTATTTGTTCATGTTTTAGTTGCAATGCCAAGGTCGTGTATAGTCAACCCTTGAACAACCCATAGGGTGGGGGCGTGGCCCTCTGCACAGTTGAAAATCCACATATAACTTTTGATTCCCCAAAATGTCACTACTGAAATAGCCTCCTGTTGACCAGAAGCCATACCAATAGCATGCCAGTCAGTGAACACATATTTTACATATGTATTACATACTGTATTCCTAACACCAAAGAAAGCCAGAGAAAAGAAAATATTATTAAGAAAATCAAGGCTGGGCGTGGTGGCTCACGCCTGTAATCTCAGCACTGTGGGAGGCCGAGGCAGTCGGATCACCTGAAGTCAGGAATTCAAGACCAGCGTGACCGACATGGATAAACCCTGTCTCGACTAAAAATATAAAATTAGCAGGTATGGTGGCACATGCCTGTAATCCCAGCCACTCGGGAGGCTGACGCAGGAGAATCGCTTGAACCTGGGAGGTGGAGGTTGCGGTGAGCTGAGATCACGCCATTGCACTCCCACTTGGGCAACAAGAGTGAAACTCTGTCTCAAACAAAAAAGAAAAAATCATAAGGAACAGAAAATATATAACTATTCATTAAGTAGAAGTGGATCATCGTAAAGGACATCCTTGTCATCTTCACGTTGAGTAGGCTGAGGAGGAGGAGGAAGAGGAGGATCCTTGCTGTTTCAGGGGTGGGAGAGAGAATCATGTATAAGTGGACCGTGTTCACGCCTGTATTGTTCAAGGTTCAGCTGTATACATCGTCTGATTTGGAAATGCTTTTTCATTGCTTTAGGTCCTACATCTCTTTTGATATCTTGAGAAGAGTGTTGAAGGATTACTTCAAATTTGATGTCTTTTATTGCATGAACATTACAGATATAGATGACAAGGTAAAAAAAATGATTTTATAAGATTAAATTTTAAATGCAGTTGGATGGCGTGAGAGAAGATAGGACTTTTGCATAAGTAAATAAAATAATGTAGGCTTGAGCCAGTTTGTGTTTTGACCTGATAAACATCGTTTTAATCCCCTCAATGAATAGTATCACTGCTTATGCTACTGCTGTGTTCATTGATATAGATGTTCAGATGCAGTTAGAAACCTGTGTGTTGGTCAAGTGTCAGGAACCCCTGGTGTTTTGCAGAAGGAAGTCCACCCATAGCACGCACTTCTACATGCGGCTCCGCAGGGGAAGCCTGGCCCCCGGGCTTGTTTCCTTAAGCAGCAGAAAGATCACGTTAGGCCCTGGGCACTACTTGGCAGGTGGGAGATGGAGGGTGGTGTTTCTATTTGATGATGGTGTGCACGTCCGGGGCCCGCAGTTGTCTCCCAATATCCTCACCCTCCCTTAGAGTTGGCCAGGTAGAGAGCGGCCTGCTGCAGAGGGATGAAACTGGGCTCTACACATCACTCCCCGGTGTCTGCCTTCCCTCTCTAGATCATCAGGAGGGCCCGCCAGAACCACCTGTTCCAGCAGTATCGGGAGAAGAGGCCTGAAGCGGCACAGCTCCTGGAGGATGTTCAGGCCGCCCTGACGGTGGGCCTCTTGCTGTCTGCTCTAGAAACCGAGCCCTTTGCTTTCTGGTCTCAGTCCTTTGTAGGGTACTGTCCCTAGGGTAGTGTCAGTCTCGCAGACTTTCACAAAGTGTATGTTACGCAAGCCAGTGCCATCGGCGCACTGAAGTCTCCGTAGGTGAGGTCCCTTGGCCTGTGACAAAGTCACCAGGAGAAACACACTGGGGTGGAGTGGAGAGTAGGTGACATTCCTACTGCTTATAGGAAAACAACTGAATTCATCTCGGTGCCACTAATTACACTTATAAAAATGCTTACCAATACTGCTATCTAATCTTCAATGCCAAGGTCACAACTAAATCAGAAACTTCTGACTGAGATGCAAAAGCTATACTAAGCTTCTTAATTTGGTAGTACTGCAAATTTTCAGAATTTTTTGAAGAAGTTTGTTCTTTCTAGTATTTTCATTCTGAGTAACCATTATTATATAGTTATTTTTATGACAGTAGTAAGAATAGGTCATTTTATTCTCTTTACTAATGATAATTACAGTAATAATTACTGGCATGTTTGTGGCATTTTATCTCAAAAGCAGGAATAAAATTAGAGCTTAGCAATCTTTTAGGTCAGTGAGGCCTGAGTGCCTTCCTGATGGGGGTGTCTGCAGCCACCTCAGAACTTGCTGGGTGGCCCACTTTCCCTCATCCCCAGAACAGCCCTAAAAATACTGCTCTCACACCCATTTTGTACTGGAGAAACTGAGGCACAGAGTGGTTAGGTGCCCTGTCCAAGGTCACACATGAGAAGGCAGTACCAGGAGCTCCTGAGCCAGGAGCTTCATAGTCTCTTAGTTACTTACTGCCCTGTGGGGTGCAAACTTCTGTCTATGGGGCCATGGGAAAAACTGGTCTGTTTTCTACCTTGAATCACCTTTATGAACTTGGGGTTTTGCTGAGCCATATCTAATAGGTTTGACATCTCTTTATGGTTGTAGCCATTTTTGGTAAAATTAAATGAGACCACAGATCCCGATAAAAAGCAGATGCTTGAACGGATTCAGCACGCAGTGCAGCTTGCCACAGAACCACTTGAGAAAGCTGTGCAGTCCAGACTCACGGGAGAGGAAGTCAGCAGCCGTGTGGAGGTGAGTTTCACACCTCTCCCAGGTAGCCCTTTTGGGTCACATGTCAGGCCATGCATAGATTGATCTGTGTGCACAGATTGATTCCACAGACTGTCTTAGTGGAGGATACGCTGGCCGTGTCTCCTGTAGCTCCACTGTGGCAGGTGGCCCTATTCTGTGGTGACTAAGTCAGTGCCCCTCCCCTTCCACACCCTCTTGCCGAGTTTCCTGGGTGCAGAGCCTGTGCCACGGGAAGGAGACTTGGGATCCACTACCCTCACCCTCACTGAAGAGTTGACCAGGTGAGAGAGGCCTCCATCAGATAGGCAGGAGGTGCACTTGGAATGTGAGGGCACAGCCTTCTGTCGAAGTGTTCCAGGATTCTCCTGTGGACTTTCCCCGCATAAACTGGAGAAGGAAGAGGAGCAGGGATTAATGCTGAATTGAGCATTGAGGCCTGTGGGTACATACTGAGCTTGGGCCTTCACGCTGACCAGCTCTGCTGTCCCTGCAAAGGCCTCCTTTGCACACAGGGGAGAGACCTGGGTGCAGAGGGGGCCCTGCCCTCTTCCTCAGGCGTTCCCCTGTGGCTGGCGCCCTGGACAGGGCTAGGATGGCCTTCTCCTTTGTGCCAGCGCCACCTGCTGGTCACTCTTTAAGAACTTGATGGAAAAACAGAAGAGATGGCTGCAGCTGTGCGAAGAGAAGAGGCCCTCCTTTAGGCCACAGCCTTACCACCGCCCTGGCCCCACCTCAGTGATGGGGCAGGGATTCCGTGGCTGCCCGTCGTGGGCCTGTTTCTTTTCCGGGTCTGTTCTGTGTCCTGATGCAGCAGATGGCTTGGCTGTGCCTGTATCCAAGCTTCATGGAAACATGCCGCGTGTGCGTAGTCAATGTGCTTTCACCCTGGTGCTTCTGAGATGGACCCACGTGTGGCTGTCACTGCCTCAGTGCCTGCCTGGGGGCCGAGCTGTTTGTTCTCCTGGGATGGGCAGTTAGGTTTTCTTATTACCGACACCGCTGCTGCACATTTCCCCCAGTTACTCCACTAATACTCTTTTTTTTTTTTAATTGTGGTAAAACACACATCATATTCAATTTACCATCTCAACCACTTTTACAGATTTTTTCTTTGTAGCGACAGGGTCTTTTCGTGTCTGTTTGATTTTGCCCAGCGTCGTGTCCCCACAGTCTTACCCAAGCTATTGGCGTGTCATACTCTTCCTCCTCCCTGTGGCTGAATCATACTCTGTGCTATATGGATGGGCCATATTTTGTCCATCCATTCACCTGCCTGTGGACACGTGGCTCGTTTCCACCTTCTGGCTATTGCGAGTAACGCTGCTGTAAATCTGAGTGTACAGATACCTGAGTTCCTGCTTTCACTTCGTTTGGAGATCTTGCTGGGTCGTAGGATGATTCTGTTTTTGATATTCTGCGTAACCAGCGTGTTTACGCGGTGGCTGTGCTGTCACACGTTCCCACCTGGAGCGCACCCGGGTTCTGTTTTCTCCACGTCCGTGCCAAAGCTTGTTCTTCTTCATGTTTTTCATCCTGGTAGGTGTAAGGTGGCGTATCCTGCGGTTTTGGTTTGCATTTCCGCAATGACTAGTGATGTGGAGCGTCTTTTCCTGAACTGAGTTGTTTTGTGTTGTCTCTGGGTGGACATTCGCAAGTTTCTTTAGGCCATACACCTGCAAGTGGAATTGCTGGGTTGTATAGGATATATGTAGGGGGCTGTGTCGGGGTTCTCAACACTGCCCACACACTCTGGGTCCTCTAGGAGGACTCATGAGACTTGGCACTGAGTTATCATCTTGTCTAAGGTTTTTTTGTTTGTTTGTTTGGGGGGTTTTTTTTGTTTCTTTTTTTTGAGATGGAGTTTCACTCTTGTTACCCAAGCTGGAATGCAATGGCACGATCTCGGCTCTCTGCAACCTCTGCCTCCAGGGGTCAAGTGGTTCTCCTGTCTCAGCCTCCCAAGTAGCTGAGATTACAGGTATTACAGGTATATGCCACCACACCTGGCTAGTTTTTTGTATTTTTAGTAGAAATGGTTTCACTATGCTAACCAGGCTGGTCTCGAACTCCTGACCTCAGGTGATCCGCCCACCTCAACCTCCCAAAGTGCTGGGATTACAAGCATGAGCCATCATGCCTAGCCTCATCTAAGGTTTGTAATAGTGACACAGCAGAGAGCAAAGGCTCAGGCAGAGTCTTCATTCATCTACGGGCAAGCTGCTGAAGCATCCTCCCTCCCTCCCATGAGGACACAGAGCACACTTTCCTCCTCCAGGAAAAAATACAGCCACATGTGTGAAATGTTTCTCCCTAGGGAAGCCTGTCACATAGGCACCCTCTGCCTGGCACATGCCACAATTCTGGACTCCCCAGAAGGAAAGCTGAGGTTCCACCTGCATAAGCCACAGTGTTTGTTCAACAGCCCATGGGAGCTGCTTCCACAGAGCTGGGTGTCCCAGCCTCTTAATATAGGGGACATTTCAGCTCCCAGATGCCGGCCAGTGGCCAGCTCTGCAGGCAGGCCTTTCTCAGGTGGCACACACAGACCTGCTAGGCTCACTGTTACCTGCAGAGTAACCACATCAGCAGTGTTGAGTGGTCAGGCACGGCAGCTCACACCTGTAATCCCAGCACTTTGGGAGGCCAGGGTAGGAGGATCACTTCAGCCCAGGAGTTGCAGACCAGCCTAGGCAACATAGTGAGACTCTATTTCTGCAAAAAGTTTTAAAAATTAGCCAAGCATGATGACACATCGGGAGGCTGATGTGAGACAATCACAGGAGCCCAGGAGTTTGAGCTGCAGTAAGCCATGATCGCACCACTGCACTCCAGCCTGCGTAGCAGAGAGAGACCCTGATTCTTAAAGGAAGGAAGAAATGTCTGTGCGATTTCCTTCTTCCTCTACCACATTTCCGGGGTGCTGTTTATTTGCACACACACCCGTGTTTGTATTGTCAGATTCTTCCCTTTCATCAGTCAAATGAAGGCAAAGTGCTGATTGCTGTGGTTCGAGAGCCTCTTTTTCCACCCTCTCCTGAGACTGAGCATCTTGTCACGTGTCTGCTTCCAGCTGCGATTCTGTGCCGCATCTCTCCCGTTTCCTTTGGGGTTATTGGTCTTTTTCTTTTGTAGCATTCTTATGCCTTCCGATACTAATTGCTATGGTGTGAATGTTTGTCCTCTCCTAAACTCACGTTGAAACTGAATCCCTAGTATAACAGTATTAAGAGGTTAGGCCTTTTAGAGGTGATTGGGTCGTGAGAGCTCTGCCCTCCTGAACGGTTCATCCATTCAGAGATAAGTGGGTTAATGGATTAATGGGTTATCACAGAAGTGGGGTAGTTATCTTGAGAGTGGGGCTGTTACGGAAGCCAGTTTTGCCCTCATGGGCCATGTGATGCTCTGTGCCACCTTGGGACTCTGCAGAAAGTCCCCACCAGCAGAAAGGCCTAGAACAGAGATGGCCCCTTGACTTTGAACTTCCCAGCCTACAGAATTGTAAGAAATAAATTTAAAAAAAAAATTACCCCGTCTTGGCCAGGTGCGGTGGCTCACCCCTGTAATCCTAGCACTTTGGGAGGCTGAGGTGGGCAGATCACCTGAGGTCAGGGGTTTCAGGCCAGCCTGGCAACATGGCAAAACCCAATCACTACTAAAAATATAAAGATTAGCCGCCGTGGTAGTTCTTGGCTGTAATCCCAGCTACTCTGGAGGCTGAGGCAAGAGAATAGCTTGAACCCAGGAGGTGGAAGGTTGCAGTGAACCGAGGTAGCACCACTGCACTCCAGCCTGGGCAACAGAAAACAGACTAAGACGCTAATCGATCTCTGTGACATGTTGGGTCTCTATGTGTTTGTGTCTCTCAGTTCTGTTCTGCTGGTCAAATTGTCCAGCCCAGGCCAGGCGTAGTGGCTCATGCCTGCAACCATAGCAACTTGGGAGGCCAAGGCCAAAGGATGCCTTCAGCGCGGAGTTTGAGATCAGCCAGGGCAACGTAGTGAGACTGTATCTCTACAAAAAATTTAAAAATTTAAAACTAAGCCGGGCGCGGTGGCTCACGCCTGTAATCGCAGCACTTTGGGAGGCCAAGGTGGGCAGATCATGAGGTCAAGAGATCGAGACCATCCTGGCCAATATGGTGAAACCTCGTCTCTACTAAAAATACAAAAAAATAGCCGGGCACGGTGGCACGTGCCTGTGGTCCCAGCTACTCAGGAGGCTGAGGTGGAAGAATCGCTTGAACCCAGGAGGCGGAGGTTGCAGTAAGCCGGGATTACACCACTGCACTCCAGCCTGGCGATAGAGCAAGACTCCGTCCCCACCAAAAAAAAAAAAAAATTTTTAAATTAAAAAAAAATTATAAAAATTGTCCGGCCCTCCAGGAGTATCATGCTGTTTCCCAGGGGTATCTAATGGGTGAGATGTCCCGTCTCGGTTTTGTTGTTACATGTGTTTTGAACCCTCAGCTTGTCAAGTTCCATGTCAGAGACCGTTGGGATTTTAAACATTGTGCTTAAGGGCCATGTCACGTCCGGTTTGGCTGTGTTGAGCCTCTCTAGTCTTTATGTTTTATCCATTTTAGCCCATTCTTTATTACTACTTTTCTTCTTTTTTCTTTGGATTTTTTCTGTTTTTCTTTGTCTCACTTAGCAGTCCAGCTCATTTTCTGATTTAAGACTTTAAGGCTATAAATTTTCCTCTGACTGTTGTTTTTGCTGCAGAATTTGATCATTCACTTGTGAACAACTTCTAATATCCATTTTGTTTTTTTTTTTTTGCCCAGGAATTATCTAGAAGTAATTATCTAAAAATTAATAATCTAGAATTACCTAGAAGTCTTAAATTTCCAAATAGATGGTATGTTTTCACATTATTCCCTCATAACTTAATTACCCAGTGGTCAGAGAGTGTGGTCTGTCCCGTGCTGGATCTGTGAACAGAGACTTGAGTTGCGGCCCCTGTGTGTGCTGATTTCTGAATATTCTCTTGGGCTTGAGAAGATGATGTGTTCTCTAATCACCTAGTGCACAGGTCCGCAGGCCGTCCTGTTGGCTGTGTTCTCTGATCACCCAGCGCACAGTTCCGCAGGCC
>PVKV010019436.1:24584-42534 GCA_004027835.1 Alouatta palliata | reverse complement strand
CCAGCAATTCTCCTGCCTCAGCCTCCCGAGTAGCTGGGACTACAGGCACGTGCCACCATGCCCAGCTAATTTTTGTATTTTTAGTAGAGACGGGGTTTCACTACGTTGACCAGGATGGTCTCGATCTCTTGACCTCGTGATCCACCCGCCTCGGCCTCCCAAAGTGCTGGGATTACAGGCGTGAGCCACCGCGCCCGGCCCACTTAATTTTTTTAATGGTCAAATAATATTCTATGGTATGGATGTATTACTACATTTTGTTTATCTATTGACACATTGATGGACATTTGGGATGTTTCCATCTTTTGGCTAATATGAATAATGCTGCTATTAACATTCATGGAGGCCAGGTGTGGTGGCTCATGCCTGTAATCCCAGTACTTTGGGAGATCAAGGCGGGCAGATCACTTGAGTTCGAGACCAGGCTGGACAACATGGTGAAACCCCATCTCTACAAAAAATACCAAAAAAATTAGCTGGGCATGTGCCTGTAGTACCAGCTACTCAGGTGGCTGAGGTTGGAGGATTGCTTGAGCCCAGGAAGTAAAGGATTGCTTGAGCCCAGGAAGTGGAGGTTGCAGTGAGCCAAGATTGTGCCCCTGCACTTCAGCCTGGGTGATAGAGCTAGACCGTGTCTCAAAACAAAACAAAATGACAATAAAACCATTAATGCACAAGTTTCTGTGTGGACATGTTTTCATTTCTCCTTGGGCTATATACCTAGAAGTAAAATTGATGGATCATGTGATAACTCAATGTTTAATCATTTGAGAAACGTCAGACTATTTTGCAAAGTGGCTACACTGTTATACATTGCCTCCAGCAATATATGAGGATTGTTGTCACATTCTCACTAACACTTACTATCTAAAATGAACTTTCTGATTCTAGCCATCCCAATGGAATGCGAAATGGTACATTACTATTTCTTTTCTTTTCTTCGAGTGTCTCACTCCGTTGCCCACGTGAGAATGCTGTAGTGCAACGATGGCTCACTGCAGCCTCGACCTTCAGGGGCTCAAGCGATCCTCCCACTTTAGCCTCCTGAGTAGCTGGGAGTACAGGCACATGCCATCACACCTAGCTAATTTTTTAAATTTTTTGTAGAGACGAGGTCTTGCTATGTTGCCCAGGCTGGTCTTGAACTCCTGGCCTCAAGTGATCTGTCTGCCTCGGCTTCCCAAAGTGTCGGGATTGCAGTTGTGAGCCACGGCATGTGACCCACTATTTATTTATTTATCGAGACAGGGTCTCACTCTGTTGCTCAGGTTGAGTGTAGTGGTGTGATCACAGCTCACTGCAGCCTCGACCTCCCAGGCTCAAGAGATCTTTCCACCCCCAGCCTCCTGAGTAGCTGGGACCACAGGCATGCACCACCATGCCCAGATAATTTTTTATTTTTTGTAGAGACAAGGTCTCACTATGTTGCCTAGGCTGCTCTTGAACTGGACTAAAGTGATCCTCCCACCTTGGCCTCCCAAAGTGCTGGGATTTTAGGCATGAGCCACTACACCTGGCCAAAATTATTTTAAAATACATTTTAAAAACTCTGTTTTTTTTTTCTGTTTTAATCTCTGTATAATATTATGTGCAAATTGTATATATATATTTTTTTACCTGGTTTGCTGCAGACAACCATTTGCATCTTGCGGCAGAGATTAGTCAGTTTGCATATGAAATTATAAACGCGATGGCACTCAAGTTCATCCCAACCTGCTGTTAAAGTCTGAGGAAAATAAAATAAAGGAAACATTGCAGATGTTCAGACTATCAAATTGAAACATAAGTCACACTGGGCACAGTGGCTCACGCCTGTATTCCCAGCACTTTGGGAGGCCAAAGCAGGCAGATCACCTGAGGTTAGTAGTTCGAGACCAGCCTGGCCAACATGATGAAACCCTGCCTCTATTAAAAATGCAAAAATTAGCCTGGCGTGGTGGCGGGTGCTTGTAATCCAAGCTACTCAGGACCTGAGTCAGAAGAATTGCTTGAACCCAGGTGTCAGAGGTTGCAGTGAGCTGAGATCATGCCATTGCACTCCAGCCTGGGTGACAAGAGCGAAGCTCTATCTCAAACAACAACAACAAAAACAAAAGTCACCACTATCTTACGAGTGTAACTGTTTTTAGCATATGATTAAGGTGATGTACAATTTTTATCCATTATAGAAGTATCAAATTAATAACAAATTTACATAAACAAAACTTGGAAATCTCCAAAATCCAGTTTTTTTTTTTTTTTTTTGGTTGGAAAGTAAGTATCTTTTTAGAGAAAAAAAAATTTTTTTTGAGATGGAATCTTGCTATGTTGCCCAGGCTGGAGTGCAATGGAGAGAACTTTTTTGTTTGTTTGAGCAACATTTAAATGGTAGTGAATCCCGAACTTTGACAATATGAGGCAAATAACAAAGTAAGGGCAAAACACTGAACACAGTTTAGATATCTGACTCACAACCATGCTATGGATTTAAAACTAGAGAACCCCTTTCACCCCACCAGTTGTCATTTATGATATTGCTTATAAATGAGAGTGATTGAATTTCAGTGTGACAATTCTGAGCATTTATGACTTTTTGTAATTTTTTATTTCTTGGTAGAGATGGGGTTTTGCCATGTTGGCCAGGCTGGACTTTAACTCCTTCCCTCAGATAATCCGCCTGCCTCGGCCTCCCAAAGTGCTGGAATTACAGGTGTGAACCACTGTGCCCAGTTATTTATGACTTTTGAATGTGAACAACCAAAAAACTTTTACTGGCTGGGCACAGTGGCTGATGCCTGTAATCCTAGCACTTTGGGAGGCCAAGGCAGGTGGATCACCTGAGGTCAGGAGTTCAAAACCAGCCTGGCCAATGTGGTAAAACCCTGTCTCTACTAACAAAACAAACAACAACAAAAAAATTACTATTTGGAACAAGAAAAAAAGAAAAAAAAATAGCCAGGTGCAGTGGCGGGCACCTGTAATCCCAGCTACTTGGAAGGCTCAGGCAAGATAATCACTTGAATCCAGGAAGCTGAGGTTGCTGTGAGCCGAAATCGTGCCACTGCACTCCAGTCTGGGTAACAGAGTAAACTCTGTCTCAAAAAAATAAATAAATAAAAATAATCTGGCCAGTTGTGGTGGCTAATGTCTGTAATCCCAGCACTTTGGGAGGCTGAGGTAGGAGGATCACCTGAGGTCAGGAATTTGAGACCAGCCTGACCAACATGGAGAAACCTTGTCTCTACTAAAAGTAAAAAAATTAGCTGGGTATGGTGGTGCATACCTGTAATCCCTGCTACTTGGGAATCTGAGGCAGGAGAATTGCTTGAACCTGGGAGGCAGAGGCTGCAGTAAGCTGAGATCACACCACTGCACTCCAGACTGGGTGACAGAGCGAGACTGAGCCTCAAAAATAAATTAATTAATTAATAAAAATTAATCTTAGTCTCTGTAGGAGGACATACAAGAAACTGTAACTGATTATTTCTGGTGAAGGGAACCCCGTGGACAAGGAGAGAAATTAACTTTTTACTTTATACATTTTGTACCCTTGGAATTGTACTTGAATACATACGTATGTATTACATGTCCCTAAGAAAAAAAGAAACAAAAAACAAATAGGAAAAATCTGTCTTGGAAGAGGACTGGTAGGAGGGCTTAAACCCCTGGAATCTTGGTGGGTAGGAGTTGGGGGCTGGTAGGCTGAGCAGAGCAAGATTCTTATGGGTGCAGTGTCTATCTCACAAGGTTGTTGTAGATTTAAATTAGTCAATACATGTTGCCAGGTGTGGTGGCTCACGCCTATAATCCCAGCACTTTGGGAGGCCGAGGCGGGTGGATTGCTTGAGGTTAGGAGTTCAAGACCAGTCTGATCAACATGGTGAAACCCCATCTCTACTAAAAATACAAAAAAAAAAAGAATTAGCTGGGTGTGGTGGTGGGTGTCTGTCATCCCAGCTACTCAAGAGGCTGAGGCAGAAGAATCGCTTGAATCTGGGATGCCGAGGTTGCAGTGAGCCAAGATCGTGCCATTGCACTCCAGCCTGAGCAACAGAGTAAGACTCCGTTAAAAAAAAAAAAAAAAGATAAATAAAAATAAATTAGTCAATACATGTAAACTGCTTAGAACAGTATTTGGCACATAGTACGCTGCATAAATACTACTTATTATCTTCTTTGTTTACAACAAAAGATTAGTCAAAATGTTCTTGAAATAATACAACTGATTACTAATATCACACTTTAAATAACTAGGCCAATATTTTAAACTCATTATATAGACAGATACAGATATCTGCAGTGGTGCGATCTTGGCTCACCGCAACCTCTTGTCTCCTGGGTTCAAGCAATTCTCCTGCCTCAGCCTCCCAAGTAGGTGGGATTACAGGCACATGCCACCACATCTGGCTAATTTTTCTATTTTTAGTAGAGACGGGGTTTCACCATGTTGGTCAAGCTGGTCTCAAACCCTTGACCTCGTGATCCGCCCATCTCGGCCTCCCAAAATGCTGAAATTACAGGCGTGAGCCACCGTGCCCGGCCAAGGATACCAATTCTTTAGGAGGAATAACCTTCATTCAGGATATAGAACGGTTTGGAGGATAAATAAATGTCAAACATGTTTTTACCACTGAGAAACTCAAAATGAAAATCTGAGATGGCAAACACACTATTAGATTAATACATTCTCAATCTTTATAATTTTATTTTGCTCTTTTTAAGATTGTTATAACTTTATTAACCTATGAAAAGAGAGACTGCATACTCTGTTTGAAGTTCAAAAGGTATCCCTTTTCTTCTCTCATTAAAAAAAATGTACCTGTAAAAACATGCCATAACATGTGAATCCTAAACACTGCATAGGAGCTGCACAGCCACTGAATTTAAAGCAGGAAACCTGTAAAGAGAACAGTGGTTAATGCCTCCTTTTCAGTGTAACTATAGTTTGACAATGGTGGAACAATGGTTTGACATTCAAATTTAATGGAAATAATTAAGAATTTTTTCCGTACCTATTCTGATCTACACTGTTACATAGGTGGGGATTATAAAAGAAGTATAAAAGTGTCTACTCTCAAGGAGTTCATAATTTAATAATAATAAATATTATTTTTTTTTTATTTTTTGAGACACAGTCTTGCTCTGTCGCCCAGCTGGAGTGCAGTGGCATGATCTCAGCTCACTGCACCTCTGCCTCCAGGTTCAAGTGATTCTTGTGTCTCAGCCTCCTGAGTAGCTGGAATTACAGATGTGCAACACCATGCATGGCTACTTTTTTATATTTTTAGTAGAGATGGGGTTTCACCATCTTGACCAGGCTAGTCTCGAACTCCTGATCTCAGGTGATTCACCCGCCTTGGCCTCCTAGAGTGCTGGGATTACAGGTGTAAGCCACCACACCTGGTCCACAGTTTAAGAGAATAAGATACAGACATGTGAATTTATTATAATAATTCAGGTTAGAATATGTATAAATGTTAAGATGACTGAGTAAAGACTATAGCAGACAATATGAAAATGCAATCCCAGCACTTTGGGAGGCTGAGGCAGGTGGATCACCTGAGGTCAGGAGTTGGAGGCCAGCCTGGCCCACGTGATAAAACCCTGTCTCTACTAAAAATGCAAAAATTACTCGGGCGTGGTGGAGGGAGCCGGAAATCCCAGCTACTTGGGAGGCTTAGGCAGGAGATTCGCTTGAATCTGGGAGGTGGAGGTTGCAGGCTGGAGGAGTGAGCTGAGATCACATTGCCGCACTTCAGCCTGGGCAAGAAGAGTGAAACTCCATCTCAAAAACAAACAAACAAACAAACAAACAGGATAAAGATAAATTTGGGAATGATGAAAAAAACTTACGAAGAAAATGTTAAATAAGCAACGTCTTAAAAGTTAGATGTAAAGAACGGAAAGAATTGGTGAGAGAAACAAAAAGAACAAAACTGTATGCACGTACAACAATGTTTATTTGAATGACCAGTTTAATTAGGCTCAAAGAAGTGGAAAGTAAGGTGGCATTGTGGGGAAAACACTAAATACCAGCAATGGGCTTTGTTTTTGTTTGTTGAGACAGGGTCTCACTCTGTCATCCAGATTGGAGTGCAGTGGCGTGATCAGAGTGCAGTAGCACGATCAGAATTCAGTGGAGCCTCCAACCCATGGTCTCAAGCCCATCCTTCCACCTCAGTCTCCCAAATAACTGACACCACAGCCAGGGCCACTGCACCTGGCTAATTTTTTTTTTTTTGTATTTCATTTTTTTTTTTAATTTTGGTAGAGATGTGGTCTCACTATGTTGCCCAGACCGGTCTCAAATTCCTGGGCTCGAATGATTCTCCTGCTTCAGCCTCCCAGAATGCTGGGATTATACGCATGAGCCACTGTACTTGGCCAGCAATGGACTTTGGTCCCTATCTTGTCAAAAAATTGAGTAGCCATTGAAAGTTTGTTTTGTTTTGTTTTTTAGACAGATATTTTGCTCTGTCACTCAAGCTGGAGTGCAATGGTGCAATCTCGGCTCACTGCAACCTCCGCCTCCTGGGTTTAAGCAATTCTCTTGACTCAGTCTCCCAAGTAGCTGGGATTATAGACACCACCAGGCCTGCCTGGCTAAATTTTGTATTTTTAGTAGAGATGAGGTTTCGCCATGTTGGCCAGGCTGGTGTCAAATTCCTGACCTTAGGTGATCCACCTCCCTTGGACTTCTAAAGCGTCAAGATTATAGGCGTGAGCCACTGTGCCCGGCAAAAGATTTTTATACAAGAAAGTTATGTTGACTGGGTGCAGTGGCTCATACCTGTAATCCCAGCACTTTGGGAAGCCAAGGTGGGCGGATCGTGAGGTCAGGAGCTTGAGAACATGCTAACACAGTGAAACCCCGTTTCTACTAAAAAAGGAAAAAATTAGCTGAGTATAGTGGCACGTGCCTGTAATCCCAGCTACTTGGGAGGCTGAGGCGGGAGAATCACTTGAACCTGAGAGGCAGATTCAAGTGGCACTCCAGCCTGGGTGGCACTCCAGCCTGGGTGACAGAGCAAGACTCTGTCTCGAAAAAACAAAGAAAGTTATGTTGATGAGTGTGATGCTTTAGGAAGAATATTCTTGATTCAGCACACAGAAAGGTTTGGATCCAATAAATTGGATGGCAGAAAGATCATCTGGGAAGCTGCTGCAATAATATAGACCAGAACTCAACGCAAATGCTGACATGAAATAGTCAGTGCATCAAAAACAGTGGATATCACTGAGTGTGGAACTGAGCTATCAGAGTTGGATATGTGCTTAGATTTGTATATTAAAACGGAGTCTTATAAAGAGACTATGCCCACACATATTGATACACATTTCGAAGTCTATAATCATAAAAGGTTTGTCGTTTTACATATTAAAAACACTTTCCTATGTTTCTATACATTTAAACAATAAAATTGCAACATTCAGAAATTATTTCACTTTAATACAATATCTAAATCACTACTTTAAAACTTCCTTAGGATTTGTATTTAGTGTAAATAAACTTTATACTCTGAGAAACCTAATAAACTTGAATGATGTCCTTAGTTACATATGAAAATTATTTTATAATAAGTAAAAGATTACTACATTTTGACATTATATAATCTCTAAGTACTTGGTAAAGTATTAGATTATCACAAATCAATTTTTTAGTGCTAATTCATGAAATCCTACTAATACAGAGTAAAATGAGCATAAGATAATAATAGATTATCTTTACTGGAAATCAAGATTGTAAACTAATTTAGAAGTATGATCTTACATCTGTGAGTATCTTGTGAATGTACTTTAGCCTTTCCTTGGTGGGTAGCAGCAATGTGCATCTTTTAAACAGTAGACCTAAGAAAGTAAAGAGACACAAGAAAAAATGACAACAATACAACTAATTTAAGAATATCAATAGAGCACAGAATAATGTTTCCTGAAAGTCAAGTATGGCATATCACAATGGACTATAAGTTGATATGGTTTTTAAGAGTAAGTTTGGGAGGAAGGGTGCACGCACTTACCGTTTATGGTATTTACCAAGTGACACTGATGCTCATCTAAGAGGTCTTGGCATAAAATCTTGCAAAAAACTGTGAAATTGCTAATGTAGGACATGTGGAAAAACATGTAGATTCAAAAAGATAAATTAATAAGACAAAGACACACTAGAGAAATTTTATTTTGTCTTTATTCCATAGAAAGCAGATTTCAGTATATCTTAAAATTAACCTCATGTACACAAGGAAAATGTTTTAAGAGCTGTTAATCTAAAACATGGAAAGAATGAGAAAACAGATTTTCTTTTCTTTCTTTCTTTCTTTCTTTTTTTTTTTTTTTTGAGAGAGGGTCTTGCGCTGTTGCCCAGGCTGGAGTGCAGTGGTGTGTCATCATGGCTCACTGCAGTCTTGACTTTCTGGGCTCTAGCGATCCTCCCACTTCAGCCTCCCAAGTAGCTAGGACCACAGGTGTATGCCAGCAAGCTCAGCTAATGAAAAAAAAATTTTTTTTTTTTTCTTAGAGACAGAGGCTTGCTATGTTGCCCAGACTGGTCTCAAATTCCTGGGCTCAAGTGATCCTTCCACCTTGGCCTCCCAAAGCACTGGGATTACAGGTGTGAACCATCATGTTGAGCAGAAAAAACAGATTCTGTATCCCTCTCTCAAAATACAAAAATTTAAGTCGTAAGTACTTAAAATTTCAGAGGCTAGATTTTTTTTTCCCCCATAGAAAGTATCCAGTTAGGATGAAATATCCATCTCTTCCTTCAAAGATATCCTTTTATGGGACTTGCATGTTAAGAATGTATAGGATTTTGAGTGGATACTTTAAAAAGAAAAGAACCCTCAATTTCTCAGTGAGATATGTAATTTGCACTACAGTGAAAGGAAATGTATGATTTGTTTCCTCTAACTTTAAACATTCTATTTTCCTAAAATGGCAATACGTTATTAACATTCCTATGAGGGCAAATGTTCTCAAACTAAAAATAAGATATACGGTAGGAAAATATATACCTGAACCTCATGACTTTTTTCAGCTTTCATCTTCTCCGTATTTACTTTTTAACATAATATTATAATTACTTTATATAATTCTGAAGAATCTATAGGAGTCTAACTTATTTTTAGAAGTTGCTAAGTTTGAGTAACACATGAATAGAATTGAGTTTTAAACATAAGCCCTCTTTATTTTTGTATATAAAAAGACATTTTTCAAACATGACAACTAAGGGGAAAGAAAAAAAATAAAATTTTCAGTGTTTGGTTTTTAAGCTGAGTTCTTTCCCTTTCATACTTTGGTATCCAGTTCCACAGCATATCATAACTAAAGAATTCTAGGCATTAATTCTTAGAATTCTACTCCTGGGCACAATTGATCTTCCTGCCTCAGCCTCCTGAGTATCTGGGACTACAGGCATGTGTGACTGCATCCAGCCTTATTTTGGTATGCTGGTTGCCTAACATAAAACTCCTGCTTTTAAGGATTACAACTTACCATGAAACCCAATACTGGCTGCTTAAAAAAAAAAAAAAAAAAAAAAAAACCACAGGTGCTCTGCTGTACCCTTTAGAGACTAACTTTTTTAAAGTTCTTCCCATGAAAATAGAGTCAGATGTAACGTGCTTTCCACACTGGCCATCTGCTCTGTTTTATATGAAGAAGCAAATTAAAATTTATAATTGGCTGAGCACGGTGGCACTTGCCTGTAATGCCAGCATTTTGGGAGGCTGAGGAGAGAAGATCACTTGAGGACAGGAGTTCAAGACCAAACTGGCCAACATAGTGAAACTCTGTCTCTACTAACAACACAAAATAGCTAGGCATGGTGGTATATGCCTGTAATACCAGTTACTGGAGAGGCTGAGGCATGAGAATCGCTTGAATCCAGGAGGCAGAGGTTGCAGTGAATTGAGATTGTGCCACTGCACTCCAGTCTGGGCGACAGAGTTAGACTCTGTCTCAAAAAAAAAAAACAACAAGAAACCTTCAAAGCATAGGATATATATATATATATCACATGTGATATATATATAATATATATATATCATATATGTGATATATATATTATATATATTGTTATATATATATATATATTGTTGTTTTTTTTTTTTGAGACAGAGTCTAACTCTGTCGCCCAGACTGGAGTGCAGTGATATATATATAATATATATATATCATATATGTGATATATATATATTATATATATATATATCATATATGTGATATATATATATATGAGACAGGTTCTCACTCTGTTGCCAAGGCCAGAGTGCAATGTCACAGTTGACTCACTGCAGCCTGCTCAAGTAATCCTCCCACCTCAGCCTCCTGAGTAGCTGGGACAACAGGTGCGTGGTGCTGCCATGCCCAGATGATTTTTTAATTTTTTATAGATGGAGGTCTCCCTATATTGCCCAGGCTGGTTTTATTTTATTTATTTATTTATTTTTGAATACCTCTCTGATGCCTGGGAAAGGCTGGTTTTAAACTCCTGGGCTCAAGTGATCCTCCCATCTCAGCTTCCCAAAGTGCTGGGATCACAGGCACAAGCCACTGCGCCTGGCCCAAAACACAGGATTCTGAAAATCTTATTTTAATGTCTGAAAATAAGGCTGGATGCAGTCACACATGCCTGTAGTTTCAGATACTCAGGAGGCTGAGGTAGGAGGATCGATTGTGCCCAGGAGTACAAGGCCAGCCTCGGCAGCACTGCAAGATCCCATCTCAAAAAAAAAAAAAAAAAAAAAAAAAATAGTGAAAACAATAATAGATCGGGTAAGGATGACATGAGAAAATGGTAAGTATATCAAACATTTACTTAAAGAATCAGTCATATGGCCGGGCGAGGTGGCTCACGCCTGTAATCCCAGCACTTTGGGAGGCCGAGGCGGGCGGATCACGAGGTCAAGAGATCGAGACCGTACTGGTCAACATGGTGAAACCCCGTCTCTACTAAAAATACAAAAAAAATAGCTGGGCGTGGTGGTGCGTGCCTGTAGTCCCAGCAACTAGGGAGGCTGAGGCAGGAGAATTGCTTGAACCTGGGCGGCAGAGGTTGCAGTGAGCCGAGGTCGTGCCACTGCACTCCAGCCTGGCGCCTGGTGATGGAGTGAGACTCTGTCTCAAAAAAAAAAAAAAAAAAAAAAAAAAGAATCAGTCATAAACCAAATGTTTGCATCAAAATTAAATGGAAAGTTGAAATCATTATATGAATAAAACCATTTTAAAAAGCTAGCTATTAAGATCAATACATATTTGTACTTTTTACTGTTTTTTGTTTGTTTAAGCAATTGAGGCTTGATCAGGGAGAAAATTTCTTTCAGATCAAAACCAAAATATAAGCTCTAATATATTATCCAAGTACCACTTTCTCTACAATTAATGATGGTAATTTTTTTCCTTTTTTTTTTTTTGAGATGGAGTTTCGTCGCCCAACTGAAGTGCAATGCAATGGCACGATTTCGGCTCACTGCAACCTCTGCCTCCCAGGTTCAAGCGATTTCTCCTGCCTCAGCCTCTTGAGTAGCTGCGATCACAGGCGCCCACCCCCACACCTGGCTGATTTTTGTATTTTTAGTAGAGACCGGGTTTCACCATGTTGGCCAGGC
Organism: Alouatta palliata; assembly: GCA_004027835.1. Classification (NCBI taxonomy): domain Eukaryota; kingdom Metazoa; phylum Chordata; class Mammalia; order Primates; family Atelidae; genus Alouatta; species Alouatta palliata. The sequence continues at coordinate 30,949 of PVKV010019436.1, read as the reverse complement.
TAGTCTCAAACTGCTGACCTCAGCTGATCCACCCACCTTGACCTCCCAAAGAGCTGGGATTACAGGTGTGAGCCACTGCACCAGCCTTTTTCTTTTTCTTTTTTTTCCTAGCCTTTTTCTTTTTTGAGACGGAGTCCTACTCTATCACCCAGGCTGGAGTGCAGTGGCACTATCTCAGCTCATTGCAACCTTGGCTTAGGGTTCCTGAGATTCTCTTGCCTCACCTTCCTGAGTAGCTGGGATTACAGGTGCCCGCCACCACACTCAGCTAATTTTTGTATTTTTAGTAGAGACAGGGTTTCACCATGTTGGCCAGGCTAGTCTCAGACTCCTGAGCTCAGGCTATTTGTCTGCCTTGGCCTCTCAAAGTGCTAGGATTACAGGTGTGAGCCACTGTGGCTGGCTGAAAAATGATATTTACAATGAGAAGTAGGAAAAAGTAGTTTCCATATTGTGTTACAGGCTTAACTAAACCTAATAATAAATACTGACACCAACAACATTGTAATCAGATCACATACTTTTCTTTCATTTGGTCTTATTACATACACAGGTAATCATCAAATACATTTTGATGTATTTGATGATATCCACATAATCTTATTATCTTAAATCTAAGCATCCTTGGGCTACTAAAAGGCAGTATTCACTTAACTTACTATTATGCCTTTATTTAAATCACACCATCTTGATATTTGGTTTTATTGCCATGCTTTGATGCATTATAAAGTGGTTTCATAATGAAATTGGTGTTATTAGTCAAGTCAAAATTAGAAGTTCACCTCAGCACTCTCAGGGACAATGAAATCAATGAATGGAGTAAAAGACATAAATGATTATAAATCAAGGAAGAAAGATTATACAGACTTTGCTTGATAAGGTCAGTTTAATTATAGCGTAATGACTTAACAGTAAATGTACTTAAAAAAACCATAGTTTCTGGTGAGAGGATAAATAATCTTCCAGAATAATGTGTTTAAATTTCTATTTTTAAGGACTAGATTATGGTTGAAAGGGAAAAGAGATAAAACTCATTCAATCTACAGGAAGCAAAGCATAGAAAATACATCAACTGCCTAAACTGGTAAGCCACTAGAGTTAAGCACAGATGACGTTGTATCTATATGAAATCAAAAGAACTGACACTTTGTATCAAAATGCATTTTCTCACCTTTAAAAATAACTGTGGTTAAGGAAGTGTTCTCACATTAAAGAGTAAAAGCATCACAGAAACAGGCACATTTTAGAAAAATTCAGTTTCCTACTAGCCTTACACAATTGTATATTAAATTTCTCTTAATTAAGCATAGTTCTTTACTTGTTGCAATTCTCATTATGTAAGTTACCTAGAGATCTGTAGTGCTCCAGTATAGCAGAGTCTTGTGTCCTGCCAGGCAGCTCAAGGTTATGAAAGTCCTGTAGTAAAAGTCTTTTGCTTCCTGATGAGGTTGATATATAATTAACAATATGTTGGCTGACTGTTTTAGACACCATGCTTAGCATGCTGATATCCTTCACTACCAAAAGAAATACATAGATACATATATATGTATATATCAATAGGTTAAATGCAAGAATGTCACTATCAACACAGACAGTCTGTTAACTTATAAGTTAACTCAATCATCATCACTATCACCATCATCATCCCAGTGGGAAAAAAGGGAAACATCTTAAAATTGTTTTAAATACAGTTCTCAATGAATTAGAAACATGTTTGGATTTACCAATCAAGGTACTATGTCATAATTACAGGCATGCTTTCAAGAGTTTTAAGTACTGCTGCGTTCAAAGGAAGATTAAAAAACTAATTTAAGTATTGTGCTTTCTCACTGTACTCCTTACCTGACAATAACAAAACTTTAGAAAATAAACGAACTTAACATGAATGTCATTAACATTTTAGCATGGCCTAAGATGACAAACTGGTTCTTGGGAAAATTAAAATATTTCAGTGTCTTGTGTAGGCTACTCATAAGTTTCCAAACCTCACCTGACAAATATTTTAAAATTATTTGGAATATTTCCAATGGTAAGGCTTTAAAATTTCCAAACGTTGATATGGGTTGAAAGCCTGAGCCAAGGGTCTTGGAGTAACAGCGGGTTTGATGATTACTACGTCTATGTTTCTGGTTGGGAATCAAAGTGGAACTGGTATTTATTCTGGATGCCATTCTTCTTGTCTCAAAAATTTATCCTGGTCAGAAAAACAAAGTACAGGAGACAAGGAAGAAAGGAAATTAAAGCAAGGAAGAGCTTTTTTTTTTTTCTTAAATGAAGAGATTGATAGTTTGATATGCAATAGCTGTTTCTCCATATTTTCAAAAGTTTTTTGTGGCCCAGGCTGGAGTGCAATGGGACAATCTCGGCTCACTGCAACCTCTGCCTCCTGGGTTCAACAGGCGAGTAGCTGGGATTACAGGCATGTGCACCCAGCTAATTTTGCATTTTTAGTAGAGACGAGGTTTTGCCATGTTGGCCAGGCTGGTCTTGAACTCCTGACCTCATGTGATCCACCCGCTTTGGCCTCCCAAAGTGCTAGGATTACAGGTGTGAGCCACCAAGCCTGACACCATTTACTTTATTAGAACTAAAGCTTAAATAGTTTTAAAGTCTCTATTTTCATCTCCTTTTTTTATTGTTTCAAACAAAAAAAGTCAGTATTCAGTTTTAAAGGAATAGAAAAATATTACTATGAAATTTTAAAGCTACATTAATACTTTAACTTTTTAAAAGAATACAGGCTGGGTGTGGTGGCTCACATCTGTAATCCCAACACAAAAAAGTAGGTGGCATTACTATTACCAATTATGTGCTGTATAATACTCAAGTAAGCAGTTAAAGTCTTTCTTTTGAGTCAAAGTCTTGCTCTGTTGTCCAGGCTGGAGTGCAGTAGCGTGATGATAACTCACCAAAGCCTCGGACAATCAAACAATCCTCCTGTCTCAGCCTCCTGAGTAGCCGGGACTACAGGCACAGAGCCACCATGCCCAGATAAAGTGGAAAAATTTTTTTTTTTTTATAAAGACAGTGTCTGTCTATGCTGCCCAACCTGGTCTTGAACTCCTGGTCTCAAGTGAGCCTCCCACCTCAGCCTCCCAAAATGCTGGGATTATAGGTACGAGCCAATTATTAGGAGTAGAATAAATACATGAATAGTAATAATTCTTCCCTCAATTCTCCATTCTGTTAATAATAGTCACTGGCTGGCTGAGGTGGCTCACACCTGTAATCCCAGCACTTTGGGAGGTAGAGGTGGGTGGATCACCTGAGGTCAGGAGTTCGAGACCAGCCTGGCCAACATGGGGAAACCCCACCTCTACTAAAAATGCAAAAATTAGGCTGGGTGCAGTGGCTCTCGTCTGTAATCCCAGCACTTTGGGAGGCCGAGCTGGGTGCATCACCTGAGGTCAGGAGTTCGAGACCATCCTGGCCAACATGATGAAACCCCAACTCTACCTAATACAAAAAATTATCCGGGCATGGTGGCAGACAACTGTAATCCCAGCTACTTGGGAGGCTGAGGCAGGGGAATCACTTGAACCCTGAAAGCGGAGGTTGCAGTGAGCGGAGATTGTGCCACTGCACTCCAGCTTGGGTGACAGAGCAAGACTCCATCTAAAAATAAATAAAAATTGAAAAATGATGAACCCAAATTCTTTTAAAACTCAAGTCTCCAGTTAGAGTTCCTTATTTTCCTCACTCAGACCTGGATGTTTTGCAGGAAAAAAGCATGTTTTTGTGAACATTCTGACAGTATAATCATAAATTATTTCTGGTTTCTGCTCACCCCTCTAGAGATTAAGAATCCTAGCCCCAAATGATGATAATAAAACATGTTTCATGCCCGCTTTTCCATCCCACTAATTCTGACCGCACGGGAAAGGTTCTGAGGGGCTCAGTTGGATGAACTTCCCCACTTTTAAGATAAAAACTATAAATTCACAGGGATTTCTGTTTTAACATAAAACCCTTGGAAGGGCCCCACCCCGTCCGTCGGACAGCTGCCCCCAAACATCTCCAAAGCCGCAAATAGGGAAGCCTAAAGGAGAAACTGGCTACCAGGAGAATCAAACCACACGGGGTACATCGTTTGCTCCCTTCAGTCATGAAAGATGAAATTATCTCCATAAAGTACTGGGGGATAAAAACCTCTTTTACCACAGATTTTGACAGTTTTCCGGCTACGGAGTCACAGGAAAGTGGGTGTTAGTCGTTTTGCCCCACCGTCCTCAAATTTCTTAGTGTTTAGAAAAGAAACTATCTCCTCACGTTCTTCCCGCCAGGAAGGGAGAGGGTCACACTCCCTTACGCTCCAGAGCTGAGGCCCCGCCCACCAGGCGCCCTCGCGGACTCTAGAATATTGTAGAATCTTCCCAGGAGCCCCAGCGGGAGGGAGGCCCCGCCCCCTCATGAATAGCAAGAAGGCTCAGCTCCCGTAGTGCCCGCCTCCCTCATGAATATTGTGGACCTTCCGTGGAGCCCCCGCGGGAAGGAGGCCCCGCCCCCTCATAAATAGTAAGAGCTCCCATGGTGCCCCCCACCCGTCTCATAAATAATTAACAAGGGTAAGGTTCCTGGAGTCCAAATTCAGGCCTCAGCCACACTTTCACTCCAAGCTGAGGACAGGAAGGGGCTGGAGCCGTTACGGTGTGGAGGAGGACAGGGTGTAGCCCAAGACCTTGAACCGGGTGAACCATATCTCTGCTTCCACTGCCTTTCCTTTCACCTGGTTTTGAGACATCTTTTGAGTCCATCCCACCCTCACTCACCCCAGTAGGGCAAGTTACAAAGGGTTTCATCAAACCTTTTGGTGGAAAAAACCTCCAGACATTCCTTTTTAAATCTGTTTTGCGGGGACGGTGGCTCACGCCTGTAATCCCAGCACTTTGGGAGGCCAAGGCCAGAGAATCCCTTGAGTCCAGGAGTTCGAGACCAGCCTGGGCAATGTTGGGAGACCCCCCCGCACCCCATCTCTAAATAAACAAATAAATAATAAATCTGTCTGAAATCAAGGGAAGATGTATGTGTGTCTCCAGCCTCTCAAGATGAAATTAAGACAAATCTTTCTAGCCAGGCCCTCTGCCTAGAAGATGACATTCTCATTTATTTATTTATTCATTCTGTAACTATTTATTGAAGCCTGCTCTGGGCCAGGCACAGGAGTAGGCCCTAAGGATGGAACAGAGAACAAGACAGATAAGTTTTTTGCTTTAATGGCGTTTATTAGCCTAATGGGGAAGATAGAATAAACAGAGCATGTACAGATGGTGAGAGCAGCGTGACAGAGGAAATAAGACAGAATGATGGAATGTGTGTATGTTGGTGGAGAGATACTTTAGATGGAGTGATCCTGAAGGTCCCTCTGATGTGACAATTTGAGGACTAATGGAGGAGAAGGAGCCAGTCAGGAGAAGGGCTGAGGGGAGAGGGAATAGGGGAAAGATTCTACTTTTGCAGACTAACTTTACATTATACCCAACGTGAAAATATGCAAGGAACTACGCAAAATTGAAACTCAGGGTTAGTTGGCATGCTGTTATTTTATATAGTCACAAATATTCATCTGTTTTGGCTTTGTATCCTTTTTTCCCTGACTTCAGGTGATCTGCCCACCTCGGCTCTCACAAAGTGCTTGGTATTACAGGTGTGAGCCACTACTTCTGGCCTTTTTATTTATTTATTTATTTATTTTTTATTTTTTACATAGAGTCTTGCTCTGTCTCCCAGGCTGCAGTGCAGTGGGTCGATCTCGGCTCACTGCAGCCTTTGCCTCCTGGGTTCAAGCAATTCTCAGCCACCCAGTAGCTGGGACCACAGGTGTGCCTTATCATGCCCAGCCTTGTATTTTTAGTAGAGACGGGGTATCGCTATGTTGCCCAGGCTGGTCTCAAACTCCTGGGCTCAAGTGATCTGCCTGCCTCCCAACGTGTTGCGATTAAAGGTGTGAGGCACCAGGCCCAGCCCTGGCTTGGTATCCTTTTGTAGCCAGTCAATTTTTTTTTTTTTTTTTGAAACAGAGTCTTGCTCTGTTGCCCAGGCTGGAGTGCAGTAGCGCGATCTCAGCTCATTGCAACCTCCACCTCTCACATTCAAGCGATTTCTCCTGCCTCAGCCTCCAGAGTAGCTGGGATTACAGGCACCTGCCACCACGACGGGCTAAGTTTTTTTTTTTTTTTTTTTTTTTTGAGACGGAGTTTCGCTCTTGTTACCCAGGCTGGAGTGCAATGGCACGATCTCGGCTCACCGCAACCTCCGCCTCCTGGGTTCAAGCAATTCTCCTGCCTCAGCCTCCTGAGTAGCTGGGACTACAGGCACGTGCCACCATGCCCAGCTAATTTTTGTATTTTTAGTAGAGACGGGGT
>PVKV010019436.1:12258-24484 GCA_004027835.1 Alouatta palliata | reverse complement strand
TTTTGTATTTTTAAATAGAGATGGGGTTTCACTATGTTGGCCAGGCTGGTCTCAAACTCCTGACCTCAGGTGATCCACCTGCCTTGACCTACCAAAGTGTTGGGATTACAGGCGTGAGCCACCATGCCTGACCACAGCCAACTCTTTTTTTACCCTGTCTCCAACATTGATTAGAGGTCCTTGACCAAGTCTCATCCCCTTGGCAGTGGGCCACATGCGCAGAATGAAACAAGAATCCTGAGTGGTGAGAATTTAGATTTTACTCAAAGTGCCATGGGAAGTCCTTGAAGAGTTTTAAGCAGAGAGTGAAATGATCTGATTTACATCATTGAACGATTGCTCAGGCTTTTATATGGAGAATAAATGAGGCTAGGAGTGGAGGGTAAGATCTGTTAGGATGTTGTAGGACTAGAATGGTGGCTCTGAGGGATGAGTTTGAGATATATTTTCATGGTAGAATTAACTGAATTTACCCAATGGATTGGATATGGGTGGAAGGAAGGGAGAGGAAAGAGACAGGGATGATTCCCAGGTTTCTGACTTCAATAAATGGGTAGAAGTGAATCCCGTTTACTGAGAGGCAAGTAAGGAGTTTTTCTAGTGGAGTTTTGTTTGTTTTTGTTTTGTTTTCTTTTGAGAAACAAGGTCTCACTCTGTTGCCCAGGCTGGAGTAGAGTGGTGCGATCACAGCTTACTGTGACCCGGAACTCCTGGCCTCTAGCAATCCTCTCACCTCAGTTGAAGGGTTGAGATTACAGGTGTGAGCCACCTCGCCTGGCCAACTAGTGGAGAATTAAGGGAATTCTAGTGGAGAATTAATTTTCCATATGGTGAATTTGAGATTTCTCTGAGGCATCCAAGTGAAGATGTCATGTTAAGAAGGCAGTTGAATTTAAAAAGCAGAGTGCTTTTGGAGGAAAATGTCTGGACTGGCGATATACATTTAAGGATTGGAAGAAAATACTTGTAAGCATTAGAGAACACGCAGACATTGGGAAAAGGAGGACAAGATCTCAAAGGAGGTTGAAAAGAAGCATCTAGCAAAGTGAGCTGGAGAAAACCAGGAGAGTATGGGGTAAGAGAATCCTGAAACAGGGGTGCTTCAAGAATGAGGAGTAGCCCACCATGACAAGTGCCACCCAGTTGAGCAAGCTGTCTGTTATATGAGTATTGCAGGTGTCTGCTGGACTTGGCAATCCAGTTTAGGTACAGGCACTGCAGGTCCACCTTGCCATTTCCTATTTCAAGAACCCATAGTAACTTTGCGTTGCCAGCCACCTGAAACTCACATCTCTGTGCTATTTCATCAGTGTCCTCTATGATGTAATCCTCACCTAGTCATTTATCCATTTGTTACATGCAATCCATGCCTATTATCTGCCAGCTCTGGATAAATAGTTTTAGCCTTCCAATGGCTCATGCTCAGAGCACCCAACTTGAATAAAATGTAGTCTGTTCCTTCCCAAGGAAACAAACCTGCTACTCAGGCAGGGGTGGAGGAGGTATGTCCTCCTTAGCAGATTTGCCCTACCCCTTTGTGCTGAAATGCCCATCGAAAATGACTTCCCTCCTTTCTAAATCTCTCTCCAGGATCTGCTTTAAGATTCACACCCTGGCCAGGTGTGGTGGCTCATGTCTGTCATCCCAGCTCTTAGGGAGGCAGATTCGGGAGGATAGCTCAAGCCCAGGAGTTTGAGACCTGCCTGGGCAATATAGTGAGACCCCATTTTCCACAAAAAGGAAAAAAAAAGACAACAAAATAAAAAAGATTGACACCCTGCATGAATAAGCATGCCTTCTCACCTAAGTGATGCTGTAAACTCCTTGAGATGCGTTATATCTCTTTTGTATTCTTCACATAGAAAAGAACACCAGATACAGAGATGGGTCTACCACGAGGCTACGGAAACTTAAGCATCAGTGTTCCTTGCTTGCTCAGGCCCTTTCCAAGGCCCCGTGCCTAATTTTTTTTTTTTTTTTTTTTTTTTGAGATGGCGTCTCGCTCTGTTGCCCAGGCTGGAGTGCAAGTGCACACTCTCACTGCAACCTCCACCTCCTGGGTTCAAGTGATTCTCCTGCCTCAGCCTCCCGAGTAGCTGGGATTACAGGCACATGGCAACACACCCGGCTAATTTTTGTATTTTTTTTTTTTTTAAGACGGAGTCTTGCTCTATCGCCAGGCTGGAGTGCAGTGGCACAATCTTAGCTCACTGCAACCTCCGCCTCCTGGGTTCAGGCGATTCTTCCACCTCAGCCTCCAGAGTAGCTGGGACCACAGGCACGTGCCACCATGCCCAGCTATTTTTTGTATTTTTAGTAGAGACAGGGTTTCACCATGTTGGTCGGGAGGCTGAGGCAGGAGAATCACTTGAACCTGGGAGGTGGAGGCTGCGGTGATCCAAGATCGAACCATTGCACTCCAGCCTGGGTAACAAGAGCAAAAACTCCATCTCAAGAAAAAAAAAAAAAAAAAAAAATGGCCGGGCATGGTGGCTCACGCCTATAATCCAAGCACTTTGGAGGCCAAGGTGGGCGGGTCACCTGAGGTCGGGAGTTCAAGACCAGCCTGACCAACATGGTGAAACTCCGTCTTTAAAAAAAAAAAAGAAAAAAAGAAAAAAAAATATATATATACACACACAGTAATAGTTGTACACTTGTTTTATTAAGTCAAGATAATTTCGCCAGGCATGGTGGCTCACGCCTGTAATCCCAGCTTTGGGAGGCTGAGGCAGTCGGATCATTTGAGGTCAGGAGTTCGAGAACAGCCAGGCCAACAGGGTGAAACACTGACTCTACTAAAAGTACAAAAATTAGCTGGGCATAGTGGCATGCACCTGTAGTCCCAGTTACTTGGAAGGCTGAAGCAGGAGAATCCCTTGAGCCCAGGAGGCGGAGGTTGTGGTGAGCTGACATTATGCCACTGCACTCCAGCCTGGGCAACAGAGCAAGACTGTCTCAAAAACACCCCAAAAAACAAAAAGCTTCCAGGGAAGGAGATTTCAAAGATTCCTTTCACTAAAACAATATATTTTTTGGCGGGTGACGGGAGTGGAATATTGCTCTGTGGCCCAGGCTGAAGTATGGTGGTGTGATCTCGGCCCACTGCAGTCTTCGCCTCCAGGGTTCAAGTGATTCTCCTGCTTCAGCCTCCCGAGTAGCTGGGATTGCAGTTATGTGCCACCACACCCAGCTGATTTTTGTATTTTTAGTAGAGATGGGATTTCACCATGTTGGTCAGGCTGTTCTTGAACTCCTGAGCTCAAATGATCTACTTGTCTTGGCCTCCTAAAGTGCTGGGATTACATGTGTGAGCCACTGTGCTTGGCTTGATTTTTTCATAAAAATATAAATTTAGGCCAGGCGCAGTAGCTTACATCTATAACTCTAGCACTTTGGTAGGCTGAGGTGCGATTATTGTGTGAGGCCAAGAGTTCAAGACCAGCCAGGGCAATATGGCAAGACTCTATCTCTACAAAATTAAAAAAAAAAAATTATCTGGGCATGGTGGCGCATGCCTGTAGTCTCAGATACTTGGGAGGCTGAGGCAGAAGAATCACTTGAGTCCAAGAGTCTGAGGTTGCAGTTAGCTGTGATTGAGCCACTGCACTCCAGCCTGGGCATCAGAGAGAGGCCCTGTCTCTCTCTTAAAAAAAAAAAAAAAAAAAGCAAATTACTTAAAAAAATTCCCCTAAGAAATCAGTGTGCACTGTAGAAAAACGTAAAAATACACACAAGTCTCTCTGTTCCCCCCAAATCAATCTTTCTACCAGGAGGTAACCGCTGATAACACTTTAGTATGTTTCCTTTCTAAAAGGCTCTTGTCTGGCCAAGAAATATAAATATAGATCATCATTTTTTATTTTTACTAGCTGCATAGCATTTCACTGTAAAGATGTATCATGCTAATTTGTTTAAGTGGTTCTGCATCATTAGATCGTTTCTAAGTTTTTCCTTTTTTTTTGTTTTTTGAGACCAAGTCTCACTCTGGTGCCCAGGCTGGAGTGCAGTGGCATGATCTCGACTCACTGCAACCTTCGTATCCCGGGTTGAAGCGATTCTTCTGCCTCAGCTTCCTGAGTATCTGGGATTACAGGCGCATACCACCATGACCAGCTAATTTCTGTATTTTTAGTATGTGGCACTTGGGGCTGTCTCACATGAGAATATAACATGGCAACAAGATTTCATCCAAAAACATGCTTTGGCAGATGAATGGTTTTTAGAGTTGGAAAAAAATTCCTCATTTTTCAGACAAGGGCACTAAGGCCCAAGGAGGTAAAAGTCTTTCCCAAGGTTTTCCATCCCAGTATCCTGGCATGCAGCCAGTTTGTGTAATTACATCTGGATCATGTCAGATTTTGTCTGGGAAAGTACTATCTTAAAACTCAACTATCAAATCATACATGCTGTGTTATACAATTTTGTGAGGGAAATGTACATATAAGTATATAAGAGACTGGAAAGGATGATGGCACTATTAATATGTCAGCAGTAGTTATTTTTGCACTGCAAGATTAAGGGAGGTTTAAATCCGTTTTTCTTTTATGCATTTCTGGGTTTTCTAAGCTATCTCTATCCCAGCCTATGTTATTTGTATAATTAGAAAAAATATTTAAAATATGCACTGTTGTATATTATTTTACCACACATGGAAGAGATGGAGAAGGATTGGAAAATAGTTTTGGATATTTTTAAGTGGGTGTCATTATAAACTGAAAGATGGCAATAAATAAGTGTATTCAGATATCTAAGCCAGTTAAGTTTCATCTGGGAAATTATGAGGCAGAGGGACAAATAGCACAGCAGTGAGTAAGCATTACCTCCTTTCCCCAAAATCTTTTCCCAACTTCTTTGAAAAGAAATGTACCACCCCATATTAGGTTTTTCTTTTCTTTTCTTTTTTTTTTTTTTTTGAGACAGAGTCTTGCTCTGTCACACAGACTAGAGTGCAGTGATGTGATCTCGGCTCACTGCAGCCTCTGCCTCCTGGGTTCAAGTGATTCTCCTGCCTCAGCCTCCCGAGTAGCTGGGATTATAGGCATGCGTGATCATGCCTGGATAATTTTTGTTTTTTTTTTAAGTAAAGATGGGGTTTCACCATGTTGGCCAGGCTGGTCTTGAACTCCTGACTTCAAGTGATCTGCCCACCTTGGCCTCCCAAAGTGTTGGGATTACGGGCGTGGGCCATTGCACTCGGCCCCATGTTAATTTTTAGAAATATATAGTATTTTGATTTTGTTGCCCCTTAGATTGCATCAAGCTCCAGGCAGCTATAGAAAACCCTGACATAACGTGAATTCAGATATGAAGGGATGGGTTATTGGCTCTCACCCTCTGAAGCAGGCTCAACCCCAACTTGCAATAAATTCAATCCCATATTTTATATCTTATGATTGGATTATTTGGACTGCACTTTTAGGATTATGGAGGGAATTCTGGAAAGTGGTTTTGTTTCAAAGATTAAAGTCAGGGTGGGTGAGGTGGCTTGCACCTATAATCCCAGCACTTTGGGAGACTGATGTAGGCAGATCGCTTGAGCCCAGGAGTTCAAGATTTAGCCTAGGCAACATAGCAAGACCCTGTTTCTAAAAAAAATAAAAATAAAAAAATACCAAAATTACCTGGGTGTGGTGATGCATGTCTGTGGCTCTAGCTACTTGGCAGCCTGAGGCAGGAGAACCACCTGAGTTTGAGGCTGCAGTGAGCCATGATCACACCACTGCACTCCAGCCTGTGACAGAACTTGTCTGAAAAAAAAAAAAGGTGAAAAATGAATGATTTTTTTTTTTCATTTTGATCTAACTGTGAGCTTTTTAGAACAATTTTTGTTGTTGTTTTTTCTTTGAAATGGAGTTTTGCTCTTGTTGCCCAGGCTGGAGTGCAATAGCGCAATCTCGGCTCACTGCAACCTCCGCCTCTGGGGTTTAAGTGATTCTCCTGCCTCAGCCTCCTGAGTAGCTGGGATTACAGGCATGTGCCACCACGCCTGGCTAATCTGGCATTTTTAGTAGGGGTTTCTCCATGTTGGTCAGGCTGATCTCAATCAAACTCTCAACCTCAGGTGATCCACCGGCCTCGGCCTCCCAAAGTGCTGGGATGACAGACGTGAGCCACCAAGCCCGGCCAAACAATTTTTTTGAGACAGAGTCTTGCTGTGTCACCCAGGCTGGAGTGTAGTGACTAATGTTGTGATCTCAGCTCACTGCAACCTCCGCCTCCCAGGTTCAAGCAATTCTCCTGCCTCAGCTGTCTGAGTCGCTGGGACTACAGGCGTGCACCAACACGCCTGGCTAATTTTTGTATTTTTAGTAGAGACAGGGTTTCGTCATGTTGGCCAGGCTGGTCTCAAACTCTTGGCCTCAAGTGATCTGCCTGCTTCGGTCTCCCAAAGTGCTTGGATTACAGATGTGAGCCATGGCACCTGGCTAAAAATGAACAACTTGATTACAAAATGGGCAAAAGACCTAAACAGACACCTCATCAAGGAAGATATGCAGATGGCAAATAAGCATATGAGACGATGATCAACATCTTATGTCATTAGGGAACTGCAATTAATGTTTCTTTTTCCACTCTGATGTATATACCCAGGGAATGGCTTTTTTTTGAAACAGAGTCTTGCTCTGTCACCCAGGCTGGAGTGCAGTGGTGCGATCTCGGCCCACTGCTACCTCTGCCTCCTGGGTTCAAGGAATTCTCCTGCCTCAGCCTTCTGAGTAGCTGGGATTACAGGCGACCCCATCACGCCTGGCTAATTTTTGCATTTTTAGTAGAGATAGGGTTTCACCGTGTTGGCCAGCCTGGTCTGGAACCCCTGACCTCAAGTGATCCACCTGCCTTGGCCTCCCAGACTGCTGGGATTATAGGTGTGAGCCACCGGGCCCGGTCGCAGATTTGAACTACAATGTGATACAATGACTACACCAAATGCTGAAGGACATGGAGCAGCAGGAACTTCATTCATTGCTGGTGGGAACACGAAATGGTACAGACACTCTGGAAGACAGTTAGATAGTTTATTTTTTCTTTCTTTTCTTTTTTGAAAAAATTTTTTGTGGAGATGAGGTTTTGCCATGTTTCCTAGGCTGGTCTCAAACTCCTGAGCTCATTCTTTTCTTCTTTTTTTTTTTTCTTGAGAAGGAATTTTGCTCTGTTGCCCAGGCTGGAGTACAGTGGTATGATTATAGCTCACTGTAGCTGGAACTACTGGGCTCAAGTGATCCTTCCACTTCGGCCTCCCAAATAGGTGGACTACGGGAAATGCCGCCATGCCCAGCTTAGTTTGGCAGTTCTTTCAAAACTAAACAGACTCTTACCACATTACCCGGAAGTCAGACGACTTAGTATTTACGCAAATCAGTTGAAAACTTATCTACACAAAAACCTGCATGCAGATGGTTACAGCAGTTTTATTCATAATTGCCAAAACTTGGAAGCAACCAAGATGTCCCTCAGGAGCTGTATGGATAAATAAACTGTGGTACATTCAGACAACGGAATATTATTCAGTGCTAAAAAGAAATGAGCTATCAAGCTATGAAAGACATGGAGGAAACTTAAATGCATATTACTAAGTGAAAGAAGCCAGTCTGAAAAGACTACATACTGTATGACTCCAACTCTCTGACATTCTGGAAAAGGCAAAACTGGAGACAGTGAAAAGATCAGTGGTTGCCAGAGGTTGGTTAGGGGGAGATAGAGGATTTTTAGGGCAGTGAAAATACTCTGTATGATACTACAAAGGCAGTCTATGACATGTCTCATTATACATTTGTCAAAACCTATAGAATGGCTGGGTGCATTGGCTCGTGCCTGTAATCCCAGCACTTTGGGAGGCCAAGGCGGGTGGATCACTTGAGGTCAGGAGTTTGAGACCAGCCCAGACATCGTGGTGAAACCCTGTCTCTACTAAAAATACAAAAATTAGCTGGGTGTGGTGGCATGTGCCTGTAGTCCCAGCTACTTGGGAGGCTGAGGCAGAAGAATCGCTTGAACCCAGGAGGTGGAGGTTGCAGTGAGCTGAGATCACATCACTGCATTCCAGCCTGGGTGACAGAGCAAGACTCTGTCTCAGACAAACAAACAAACAAAACCTATAGAATGTACAACAGGAAGAGTGACTCCTGATGTGAACTATGGATTTTGGGCGATAAGGATGTGTCAATGTAGTCATCACGTTTACCACATGATGTACACAAATGTACCTCTCTGGTACAGTACACATGATGTACACAAATGTACCTCTCTGGTACATTACACATGATGTACACAAATGTACCTCTCTGGTACAGTACACATGATGTACACAAATGTACCTCTCTGGTACAGTACACATGATGTACACAAATGTACCTCTCTGGTACATTACACATGATGTACACAAATGTACCTCTCTGGTACATTACACATAAGGTACACAAATGTACCTCTCTGGGGAGGATGTTGGTAAGTGGGGAGGCTGTTCACAGGTAGGGGAAGGGGGTGTGTAGAAAACGATCTCTATATCTTTCTCTCAATTTTGCTGTGAACATAAAACTACTCTAAAGAATGAAGTCTATGAAAAAAAATGAAAGCCAGCACTTAGCCTTCAATTTAGGAAACGTTTTCCAGTTAAACAATTCAGACTGGCCAGGCACACCTATAATCTCAGCACTTGGGGAGGCCGAGGCAGGCAGATCACTTGAGCTCAGGAGCTTGAGACCAGCCTAGGCAACATGGTGAGACCCCTTTCTCCACAAAAAGTACAAAAATCAGCCAGGTGTAGTGGTACACCTGTGGTCCCAGCTCTGTTGCCCAGAAGAGAACATAAGAAGTATTCAGGAGGCTGAAGCGGGAGGATCACTGAAGTCTGGGAGGCAGAGGCTTCAGTGAGCTGAGATTGCACCACTGCACTCCAGCCTGGGTGACAGAGTAAGATCCCATCTCAAATAAAAAAAAAAAAGAAAAATTTAGATTTTCCGGGCCGGGCAGGGCAGCTCAGACCTGTGGGAGGCGGAGGTGGGAGGATTGCATGAGGCCAGAATTCCAGAACAGCCTGGGCAATGTAGGGAGACAACCTCCCATGTCTCATCTCTACAAAAAAAAAAAAAAAAAAATTAGCCCAGGCTGGGCTTGGTGGCTCACATCTGTAATCTCAGCACTTTGGGATGCCAAGATAAGAGGATTGCTTGAGCCCAGAAGTTCGAGACCACCCTGGGCAACATGACAAAACCCTGTCTCTACTAAAAATACAACAACAACAACAACAAATTAGCTGGGCGTGGTGGAACCTGCCTGTAGTCCCAGTTACTCAGGAGGCTGAGATGGGAGGATTGCTTGAGCCCTGGAAGTCGAGGCTACAGGTGATACGAGCTGTGATCGTATCACCTCACTCCATTCCAGAATGGAAAATCACTTGAACCCGGGAGGCAGCGGTTGCAGTGAGCCAAGATCGCGCCATTGCACTCCAGCCTGGGCAACAGAGTGAGACTCCATCTCCAAAAAAAAAAAAAGGATAATTTAAACAAAGTATTTTTTCCTGACCTATTAAATACTTCTTCTTCTGTTCTGGGCGACAGAGCTAAGATCCTGTCTCAAAATAAAATAAAATAGGCCAAGCACTGTGGCTCATGCCTGTAATCCCAGCACTTTGGGAGACCAAAGAGGGAGGATGACTTGAGCCCAGGAGGCAGAGGCGGTGCTGGTGTCACTGCACTCCAGCCCTCACAACAAAGCAAGACCCTGTATCAATAAAAATAAATAAGGCTGGGCGCGGTGGTTTATGCCTGTAATCCCAGCACTTTGGGAGACCAAAGAGGGAGGATGACTTGAGCCCAGGAGGCAGAGGCGGTGCTGGTGTCACTGCACTCCAGCCCTCACAACAAAGCAAGACCCTGTATCAATAAAAATAAATAAGGCTGGGCGTGGTGGTTTATGCCTGTAATTCCAGCACTTTGGGAGACTGAGGCAGGTGAATCACTTGAGGTCAGGAATTTGAGATCAGCCTGGCCAGTATGGTGAAACCGTCTCTATTAAAAATACAAAAAAATGGCTGAGTGTGGTGGCTCACGCCTGTAATCCCAGCACTTTGGGAAGCTGAGGTGGACGGATCACAAGGTCAGGAGTTCGAGACCAGCCTAGCCAACATGGTGAAACCCCGTCTCTACTAAAAATACAAAAATTAGCTAGGTGTGGTGGTGCGTGCCTGTAATCCCAGCTACTTGATAGGCTAAGGCAGGAGAATTGTTTGAACTCAAGAGGTGGTGGTTGTAGTGAGCCGAGATCACGCCACTGCACTTCAGCCTGGGTGACAGAGTGAGACTCTGCCTCAAAAAATAAAAGAAAAAGAAAAAAATACAGAAAAATTAGCTAGATGTGGTGGTGGGCACCTGTAGTCCCAGCTACTCCGCAGTCTGAGGCAGGAGAATCACTTGAACCTGGGAGGCAGAGGTTGCAGTGAGCCAAGATTGTGCCATTGCACTCCAGCTTAGGCAACAGAGTGAGACTCCATCTCAAAAAAAAAAAAAAGATAATTTAAATAAATTTTTTTCTATCCTATTAAATACTTCTTATGTTCTATTAAATAATTCTTTTTTTAATGGGAAATGCCATGTCTCTGAACAGTAAATTCATTAGCTAGGCGTGGTGACATGTGCCTAGTTCTTTTTTTAATTTTTATTTATTTATTTATAATTTTTTTTTTCTTTAAAGACAGGGTTTCACCATGTTGGCCAGGCTGGTCTTGATCTCGTGACCTCAGGTGATCCGCCCGCCTTGGCCTCCCAAAATGCTGAGATTACAGGTGTGAGCCACCACACCCGGCCTATTCTTATTTTTTAAAGACGGGGTTTCGCCATGTTGGACAGGCTGGTTTCTAACTCCTGACCTCAAGTGATCCACCCTCCTTGAACTCCCAAAGTGCTGGGATTACAGGCGTGAGCCACCGCACCCGGCTTCTATTAAATAATTCTTTTCTTTTTTTTAAATATGGAACGCTTCACGAATTTGCGTGTCATCCTTGCGCAGGGGCCATGCTAATCTTCTCTGTATCGTTCCAATTTTAGTATATGTGCTGCCGAAGCGAGCACCTATTAAATAATTCTTATCAGGACCCCATGAAATGCAACACCAAATATTGAAGCACATTCTGTGTGAGTAGACTTGGCAGGTCAGTCACTGCAAAGCACTAGACAAGTATGAAAAATACTCCCATGTGGGAAAAACTGCTAAAAAATTAATTTCCAGATGGTCAAAGTTCAGGCTTGACTCATGTGGAATTTTTTAAAAATAAAAAACACTGAAACTTGGAAAACCCAGAAAACTATAATTCTTATTAGTTGAGTGAAATTACTAAGTAAACAAGCCACAGTATCGAAAGGACTGTTACTGAGGAGCTCCTTTTCAAGGAGAAATGTGTGCTGCAATTTTTCCAGCAGGTGGCAGCAGAGAGCTGTATATGACAACTTGATTTTTCAAATGAAGCAGGGGGAAATCCTAAAGGTAGAAAATTAGAAAGCACTTTAGCTGACACAGAACACTCTCATTTTACAGATTAGAAAGCTGGGTTCCAAAGCGATTGCCTGACTTTCTGAGGCAAAATTCTTCATTGAAATAAATTCCTTGAGGCCGGGCACGGTGGCACATGCCTGTAATCCCAGCACTTTGGGAGGCCCAGGCAGTGAATCACCTTAGGTCAGGAGTTCCAGACCAGCCTGGCCAACATGGCAAAATCCCTTCCCTACTAAAAACACAAAAATTAACCCAGCGCGGTGGCGCACACCTGTAGTCCTGGCTACTCAGGAGGCTGAGGCAGGAGAATCGCTTGAACCCGGGAGGTGGAGGTTGCAGTGAGCCAAGATTGCACCACTGCACTCCAGCCTGCGCAGCAAAGCAAGGCTCCGTCTCAAAAAAAAAAAAAGAAAGATCACGCCTGTAATCCCAGCACTTTGGGAGGCCGAGGCGGGCAGATCAGAAGGTCAGGAGATCGAGACAACCCTGGCCAACATGGTGAAACCCCGTCTCTACTAAAAATACAAAAATTAGCTGGGCATGGTGGCATGCGCCTGTAATCCCAGCTACTCAGGAGGCTGAGGAAGGAGAGTTGCTTGAACCCGGGAGGCGGAGGTTGCAGTGAGCCGAGATCGCGCCACTGCACTCCAGTCTGGTGCCTGGTGATGGAGCGAGACGCTGTCTCAAAAAAAAAAAAAAAAAGAAAAGAAAGAAAGAAATTCCCTTGCAGATGGAG
>PVKV010019436.1:0-12158 GCA_004027835.1 Alouatta palliata | reverse complement strand
AAACCTGGGCAATATAGCAAGACCTCGTCTCTAATAAATAAATAAAATCCTTGAAATATGTCACACAATGCAAATTTTATTTATATGTATACTATGCTCAGTGTAAGCAAAATTATTTTAATTTTTTGAGACAGGGTCTTGCTCTGTCACTCAGGCTGGAGTGGCGCAGTCATGGCTCACTGCAGCCCTAACCTCATAGGCTCAAGCAATCCTCCTGCCTCAGCCTCCCAAAGTGCTGGGATTACAGGTGTGAGCCATTGTACCTGGCTGCAAATTTAATTCGACATGAAAAACTATAATATAATATTAAGTTATGATAGAAAAAGCTTTAGAATATTTCCAGAACTTCCCCCACACTTTTTTTTTGAGACCAAGTGTCCCTCTGTAGCCCAGGCTGGAATGCAGTGGTGCAATCTCAGCTTACTGCAACCTCTCTGCCAACCAGGTTCAAGCGATTCTCCTGCCTCAGCCTCCTAGGTAGCTGGGATTACAGGCACCCGCCACCATGCCCAGCTGATTTTTGTATTTTTATTAGAGATGGGGTTTTACCTTGTTGGCCAGGCTGGTCTTGCACTCCTGACCTCAGGTGATCCACCTGCCTCGGCCTCCGAAAGTGTTGGGATTACAGGCGTGAGCCACCACACCCCGTCAATTTGTTTTTCATTACCAAGTCAAAGGCAACCAACCCAAAATTTTAAAAGCTCCTGATGTATTACAAAATGAAGAAATGCCAAAGCAGTGTTATAAAATTGGTGTTACATTAAAAATATTTATATTTAATAAGTTAGAATCCTAAACCAAGAAATACATTGCAGTGTAACTGTGCCAGTCATAAAGTAATAATAGGACATATAAAATATTAATTTACAGGACACTAAAGGAGGTGGGCTGATATTGGGACATATGTTTAAGGCCGTATAATAGATATCTTCATTTATTCTTTTTTTTCAAAGCAACAACATAAAGTCATAGGGATATCTTCATTTATTCTTGTTTGCTTTTGAGACTGTGTTGTGCTTTCATTGGAGATGAGGTCAAAGTTCGAATGTGTCAACACTTTGT
Source organism: Alouatta palliata (assembly GCA_004027835.1). Lineage (NCBI taxonomy): Eukaryota > Metazoa > Chordata > Mammalia > Primates > Atelidae > Alouatta > Alouatta palliata. Next base: position 11,096 of record PVKV010019436.1, on the reverse strand, counting down.
GACGACGGGGGCTCAGTTAAGCAGCTTTCTGGACCCCCATGATAAAAAGTCCTACGTACTTTCTGATGTAATAGTAGAGATACTTGGTACTTTATCCTAGAAAAATGTTTTTCTTGTCAAACATGACAGGCTATTTATGTGGTTGTATTTTATTTTATTTTATTGGTTTATTTTTTGAGACAGAGTCTCATTCCATCACCCAGGCTGGAGTGCCATGGCGCGATCTCAGCTCACTTCTCTACCTCTGCCTACTGGGTTCAGATGATTCTCCTGCCTCACCCTCCCAAGTAGCTGAAATTACAGGCACGTGTCCCCACACCTGGCTAATTTTTGTATTTTTTTGTAGAGAGAGGTTTTCACCATGTTGGTGAGGCTGGTGTTGAACTCCTGGCCTCAAGTGATCCGCCCTCCTTGGCCTCCCAAAGTGCTGGGATTACCAGCATCAGGCACCACGTCTGGCCTGAGGGTGTATTTTATGTGTTGTTCCTTTGTTAATGTTGGAAAATGGCCCGGTTCTGTACCCTTCGAGGTACTAGAGGAGACTCAGCAAAACTTTACTATACCCCCAAAGAGGGCATTTTCTCCTTTTAGCCACTTGCATAAAGAAGAATGATAGTTTATTATGTATTGAAGTTGTTTGTCCATCACAAGTATTTTTTCAGAGGGTTATGGTCATCACACGGCACCATAAAGGCATCAGGAAAGAAGCAACCTACATAGGTGTAATCAAGTAGATGGCCTTGGTGTTGACACTGAGCCAGATTTACAAATAAAGCCCCAAATTAAATATGTATATATAGAGAGTTAGGATTTTCTTTTAAAAATTACATTTATGGCCAGGCATGGTGGCTCATACCTGTAATCCCAGTTTATACCTGTAACCCAGCACTTTTAGAGGCTGACATGGGAGGATCACATGAGCCCAGGAGTTCGAGACCAGCATGGGTAACATAGTGAAACCAAAAATGCTACCAAAACATTTTAAAAATGAGCCAGATGGGGTGCCGCCCGCCTGTAGTCCCAGCTACCTGGGAGGCTGAGGCCGGAGGATCACTTGAGCCTGGAATGTTGAGGCTAGAGTGAACCACGTTCACGATACTGCACTCCAGCCTGGGTGACAAAAAAAATATTAAATATTGAATAGATCAAAAGAATATTTGCAAAATATGTATAAGTAATAAAGAATCATGATGCAGCGGACCTTCATGTGTTCCCCACCACTCGGTGTAAGAAACATAAGGAATAACATCATTGTGAACTCTGGAGTCCACTGGGATTCCCTACCAAGCCCCCTCTCTTCCTTCTTTCCTTGGAGGTAACTATTACCCTGAATTTGTGTTTGTATTTATTTATTTATTTATTTATTTATTTATTGAGACGAAGTCTTGCTCTTGTTCCCCAGGCTGGAGTGCAATGGCAGGGTCTCGGCTCACTGAGACCTCTGCCTCCTGGGTTCAAGCGATTCTCGTGCCTCAGCCTCCAGAGTAGCTGAGATTACATGTGCATGCCGCTACGCCCGGCTTATTTTTGTATTTTTAGTAGTAATTTTTAGCAATTTTTTATTTTCATTACTATGTTGGCCAGACTGGTCTCGAATTCTCGAATTCCTGACCTCAGGTGATCTGCCTGCCTTGGCCTCCCAGAGTGCTGGAATTACAGGTGTGAGCCACTGCGCCAGGCCCTGAATTTGTGTTTTTAAATTCCTTCGTTTTTAATTACAATTTTACCATGTGTTTGTATTCCTAATATGTATACAGGTGCTTAAAATTTTTGTTGTTATTTTTTGAGATGGAGTCTCACTCTGTCGCCCACGCTGGAGTGTGGTGGTGCCACCTCGGCTCACTGCAACCTTCGCCTCCTGGGTTCAAGAGCGTCTCCTGCCTCTGCCTCCTGAGCATACAGGCGTGTGCCAGCACGCATACAAAATCAAGCACAAGGGCCGGGCGCGGTGGCTCACGCCTGTAATCCCAGCACATTGGGAGGCCAAGGTGGGGGAATCGCCTGAGGTCAGGAGTATGAGACCAGTCTGACCACATGGTGAAACCCTGTCTCTATTAAAAATACAAAATTAGCCAGGTGTAACCACACCTGTGATTACAGGTGGTGCGCGCCTGTAATCTCAACTACTTGAGAGGCTGAGGCAGGAGAATCGCTTGAACCTGGGAGGCGGAGATTGCTGTGAGCAGAGACGGCGCCATTACACTCCAGCCTGGCCAATAGAGTGAGACTCTGTTTAAAAAAAAAAATCATGCATGAAAAAAATGATTTAAAAAACAACAATAAGTCCAAGCATGATGGCCCACTCCCGTAATCCCAGCACTTTGGGAGGTTGAGGCAAGAAGACCACCTAAGCTCAGAGGTTTGAGAACAGCCTGGGTAACATAGCAAGACCTTTTCTCTACTGAAAAATAAAATAAAGCCTGGCAGTGGTGTGTGCCTGTGGTCCCAGCTACTTAGGGTGCAAAGGTGAGATGACAGCTTGAGCCCAGGAGGTCAAGGCTCTAGTGAGTTCTGGTCATTCCATTGCCTTCCAGCCTGGGCCTCAGAGTGAAACCCTGTATCAAAAATAAAATAGGCTTGGTGCGGTGGCTCACGCCTGTAATCTCAGCACTTTGGGAGGCTGAGAATGGATCACCTGAGGTCAGGAGTTCGAGACCAGCCTGGCCAACATGGTGAAACCCCCATCTCTACTAAAAATACAAAACTTAGCTGGGCGTGGTGGTGAGTGTCTATAGTCCCAGCTACTTGGGAAGCTGAGGCAGGAGAATTGCTTGAACCGTGGAGGCAGAGACTGCAGTGAGCCAAGATTGTGCCACTGCACTCCAGCCTGGGTGAGAGGGCAAGACCCTGTCTAAAAAAAAAAAAAAAAAGTAATAATAAAAAACAACAACAACAAAATGAACACACGTGAATCTCTTACCAGTTAAGCAAGAGAACACTGTCATATTCAGGGAGCCCATGTGCCAGTGCTTCAATTGCGTCTCCTGTTTTCATTCAGAGAAGAAGACTACCTGGCGCTGTATTCGTCACTTTTTTTTTTTTTTGAGTCGGAGTCTCACTCTGTCGCTTAGACTGGAATGCAGTGGCGAGATCTTGGCTCACTGCAACCTCCTCCTCTCAGGTTCAACTTATTCTCCTGCCTCAGCCTCCCGAGTAGCTGGGATTACAGGCGCATGCCACCATGCCTGGCTAATTTTTGTATTTTTAGTAGAAATGGGGTTTCACCATATTGGCCAGGCTGGTCTCTTGGCCAGGCTGATCTCAAACTCCTAACCTTGTGATCCGCCTGTCTCCGTCTCCCAAAGTGCTGGGATTACAGGCATGAGCCACTGTGCCCGGCCAACCACTTTTTTATAGTGTAAAATATACATAACATAAAAGTTACCATTTGAACTATTTTTAAGTGTACAGTTCTGTGGCATTAAGTACATTCACATTGCTATGCAACTATGAGCACCATGCATCTCCAGAACTTTTTCATCTTCCCCAAATGAAGCACTGTATCCATCAAACAGTAACTCCCCACTTCTGCCTCTCCTCCAGTCCCTGGCACACCCCTCCCCCTCCATTCTACTTTCTGTCTCTGTGATTTCAACTGCTCCAGCTATAGGTAGAATTGTTCAGTATTTGTCCGCTTGTGACTGGCTTATTTCACTTACTGTAAGGTTGTTAAGGTTCATCCATGTTGTAGTGTGTGTCAGAATTTTCTTCTATTTAAAGGCTAAATTGTATTCTATCGTATGTATAAACCACATTTTGTTTATCCATTCGTCTGTTGATGCACATAGGTTGCGTCTATCTCTTGCTTATTGTGAATAATTGTGCTATGAACATGGATGTCTAAATACTATTAGAGTCCCTGCTTTCACGTCTTTTGGGTGTATACCCAGAAGAGAAATTAGTAGATGATATCATAATTCTATGTTTAGTTTTTTTTTTTTTTTTTTTGAGATGAAGTTTTGTTCTTGTTGCCCAGGCTAGAGTGCAATGACAGTGTCTTGGCTCACTGCAACCTCCACCTCCTGGGTTCAGGTGATTCTCCTGCCTCAGCCTCCCAAGTAGCTGGGATTACAGGTGCCTGCCACCACGCCTGGCTATTTATATATATATATATATATATATATATATATATTTTTTTTTTTAGTAGAGATGGAGTGTCACCATGTTGGCCAGGCTGGTCTCAAACTCCTGACCTCAGGTGACCCATCTGCCTCGGCCTCTCAAAGTGCTGGGATTACAGGTGTGAGCCACTGCGCCCAGCCCTATGTTTAATTTTTTGAAAAACTGCCACACTCTGCATCATTTTACATTGTTACCAGCAGTGTGCAAGTGTTCCAGTTTCTCTGCGTCTTCACCAACAACTTGTTGTTTTCTGTTTTCTTGATAGTGGCATCCTAATGTGTATGAAGTGATAGGTTATTGCTTTTTTTTCAGTTTCTTTTTTTTTTTTTTGGTAATGCTTTGTTTTAATTATCATTATGGTTTTGATTTGCATTTCCCTACCCTAATGATAAGTGATGCTGAGCATCTTTTATTTATTTAGAGACAGAGTTTTGCTTTTGTTGCCCAGGCTGGAGTGCAATGGCGAGGTCTTGGCTCACTGCAACCTCTGCCTCCCAGGTTCAAGTGATTCTCCTGCCTCAGCTTCCTGAGTAGCTGGGATTACAGGTGCACACCACCATGCTCAGCTAAATTTTGTATTTTTAGTAGAGAAGGGGTTTCACCATGTTGGTCAGGCTGGTCTTTAACTCCTGACTTTGTGATCCGCCCGCCTCAGCCTCCCAAAGTGCTGGGATTTCAGGTGTGAGCCATCATGCCCAGCCTTGGCTCATTTGTAGTTAATTTTATTACATGGTTTAAGTTAAGGGTCCAGCTTCATTTTTTTTTGCATGTGGATGTCCAGTTTTTCCCCACACTATTTGTTGAAAAGACTGTCCTTTCCCCCACTGAATGGTCGTGGCATCCTTGTTGAAAATCATTTCACTATATATGCAAGGGATTTTTCTGGGCTCTATTCTATTCTATTGGTCTATTTTTCTGTCTTTTTGCAGTACCATAACCATTCCAAAAATAATTTTTACCTCCTATAGAGTAATCTGTTTATTGTTTAATTTTATCTCATAAATTTTTTAAGTGGAATCACACGGTATGTATACTCTTGTAACTTGCTTCTTTATTGGATGTCGCACTTTCACAATATTTTTGCAAGACTCCCCTGATATGGTTTGGATTCATGTCCCTGCCCAAATCTCCTGTGGACTTGGAAGACGGGCCTGGTAGTCGGTGACTGGATCAAGGGGATGGATTTCCTCCCTGCTATTCTTGTGATAGTGAATGAGTTCTCACAAGATCTGATGGTTTAAAAGTGTGTGGCACCTCTCCGCTTGCTCTCTCGCTCTCCTGCTCTGTCGTGGTAAGACGGTAAGACGTGGTTGCTTCCCCTTGGCCTTCTGCCATGATTGTAAGTTTCCTGAGGCCTCCCAGCCATGCTTCCTTATACAGCCTTTGGAACTGTGAGTCAAAAAACCTCTTTTTAAAAATACATTACCCAGTCTCAGGTAGTTTTTATTTTTTATTTTTTTTTAGATACAGGCTTTCACCATATTGGTCAGGCTGGTCTTGAACTCCGAACCTCAGGTGATCCGCCTGCCTTGGCCTCCAAAGTGCTGGGATTACAGGCGTAAGCCACTGCACCCAGCCCTTTTTTTTGAAATGGAGTTTCGCTCTTGTTGCCCAGGCTGGAGTGCAATGGCATGATCTCAGCTCACCACAACCTTCACTTCCTGGGTTCAAGCACTTCTCCTGCCTCAGCCTCCCTAGTAGCTGGGATTATAGGCATGCACCACCACGCCCAGCTAATTTTGTACTTTCAGTAGAGATGGGGTTTTGTCATGTTGGTCAGGCTGGTCACGAACTCCTGACCTCAGGTGATCTGCCCGCTTCTGCCTCCCAAAGTGCTGGATTACAGGCGTGAGCCATCATGCCCAGCCTCAGGAATTCTTTATAGCAATGTGAGAATATGGATGCTCTTCCATATCAGTATATGTAGCTAGAGCTTATTAATTGTTCCTGATACGTGGCATTCTGATAAATGAATGTACCATGATTTATTCATTCTACTGTTGAGGATGCCTGAGTCATTTACATTATTTTGTTATTACAAATAATGCTTTAATTTTTTTTTCAAGGTCTGCTGGTGCAAGTGCACAAGCATTTATCTGAGGTGTATGGCTAGAAACAGAATTGCTTGGTCTTAGAAACTGCCCATCTTCAACCTTCACAGGTAATGACAAACTGTTTACCAACGTGGCTGTAACAACTTATACTCTCATTCCTGCATATGTAATTTCCTGTTGTTCCATACCCTTGCCTAACATTTAGTAGTAAGACTTTATTTTTTTTGCCAATTTGATAGTTGTAAATTGTATCTCATTATTATTATTATTTAGTTAGGGTCACGCTTTGTCACAGAGGCTGGAGTACAGTGGTGCTTTCATATCTCACTGTAACCTTGAACTCCCGGGCTCAAGCGATCCTTCTGCCTCAGCCTCCTGAGTGGCTGGGACTACAGGTGCACACTGCCATGGCCACCTAATTCTTTTTGGTAGAGACAGTGGTCTCACTATGTTGCCCAGGCTGGTCTCCAACTCCTGGCCTCAGGCAATCCTCCCACCTCAGCCTCCCAAAGTGCTGGGATTATAGGCATGAGCCACTGCACCTGGCCAGTGATTTTTCATGTATGTTTCTGTGATTGATTACTACTTAGGTTGAGCATCTTTTTTGTATGTTTGTTAGTCTTTAGAGTTCTTTTTTTCTGAAGGTCATGCCCATGTCTTCCCATTTTCCCATTGTGTTGTCTTTTTATCGGTTGTACTTCTTTCTGTATTTTAGATAATTTTTTTTCTCTTAACGGTATCTTTTCACAAACAGATGTCCTTTTATTTTTTATTTTTTTGAGATAGGGTTCCACCATGTTGGCCAGGCTGATCTCAAACTCCTGACCTCAGGTCATCTGCCTGCCTCAGCCTCCCAGAGTGCTGGGATTACAGGCATGAGCCACTGCACCCAGCCAGATGTCCTTTCAATGTGAATGTAGTAGAATGTCTCAATCTTGGCACTATGGACATTTTGGGCTGGAAAATTCCTTGCGCGCGCGTGTGTGTGTGTGTGTGTGTGTGTGTGTGTGCTGGGAGCTGTCCTATGTATTGTAGGATACCAGCATCCCTGGCCTCTGTCCATTAGATACCAACAGCACCCTTCTGTCCAAATTATGATAACCAAAGATGCCTCCAGACATTGCCAAAAGTAGCCTGGGGGGCAAAATTGCCTTTCTGCCTCTTGTTTAAGAAATCCTCCACTATTCTGGCTGGGCACGGTGGGTCACGCCTGTAATCTCAGCACATTGAGAAACTGAGGTGGGCAGATCACCTGAGGTCAGGCATTCAAGAACAGCCTGGCCAACATGGTGAAACCTCATCTCTACTAAAAATACAAAAATTAGGGCCAGGCATGGTGGCTCACACCTGTAATCCCAGCACTTTGGGAGGCCGAGGTGGGTAGATCACAAGGTCAGGAGTTGGAGACCAACCTGGCCAACATGGTGAAACACTGTCTCTACTAAAAATACAAAAAATTAGCTGGGCGTGGTTGCAGGCACCTGTAATCCCAGCTACTTGGGAGGCTGAGGCAGGAGAATCACTTGAGCCTGGGAGGTGGAGGTTGCAGTGAGCCAAGACTGTGCCACAGCACTCCAGCCTGGGCAACAGAGCGAGATTCTGTCTCAAAAAACAAACAAACAAAAAAATTAGCCAGGTGTGCTCGTGCATGCCTGTAGTCCCAACTACTCAGGAGGCTGAGGCAGGAGAATCACTTGAATCTGGGAGGCGGAGGTTGCAGTGAACAGAGACTCCATCACTGCACTCCACACCACACTCCAGCCTGCTCGACAGAGCAAGACAATGTCAAAAAAAAAAAAAAAAAAGAAAGAAAAAAGAAATCTTCCACTATTCTGATTCCACCATATTATATATATATATTCTTCCACTATGTTTTATATATATATTCTGAGGTCATGAAAATATTCTTTTATTATCTTCTAAAAGCTTTATTTTCCCCTTTTCATATTTGGACTTCTGATTCATCTGGAATTGCATTTTGTATATGGTGAAAAGTAGAGTTCGTTTTGTTTTTTTACTTTATAGATACTCAATGTCCTAGTGCTATTTATTGCGCTTATCTATCCACAAGACCCCCCTCTGTTATGTATCAAGTGGCGTGGACGCAAGTGTGTATTTCTGGTCTCTCTATTGTTTTCAGTGCTCTAGTTTTTTGACCTTGCTCCAGTATCACACTGCCTTAATCACTGTTGACTTAAAGAGGCTAGATCTGGAAAGGAAGTCCTTTTTTTTTTTTGTCTTGGCTATTCCTGGTCTTTTGTACTTTCATTTACATTTTAGAATAAGCTTGTCAAATTCTTCACAAAATCTGTTGGGATTTTGACTGAGATTGCATTGAATCTGTAGATCCATTTGGGAAGAGCTGACATTTTTATACATGTGAGTCTTGCATTGCATGAGCATAGTGCAGTGCTCTATTTATTTTAGTATTCTTTAAATCTTTTAATGAAGTTTTATAATTTTTTCCTCAGAGAGCTCTGGCACATCTTTCATTTGATTGATTCTTCTGTACTTCATATATATGATCCTATTATAAAGTATCTCTCTCTGTTTTTTTTTTTTTTTTGAGACGGAGTCGTCTCACTCTTGTCACCCAGGCTGGAGTGCAATGACATGATCTCAGCTCACTGCAACCTCTGCCTCCTGGATTCAAGCCATTCTCCTGCCTCAGCCTCCTGAGTAGCTGGGATTACAGGTGCACGCCACACCACTCCCAGCCAAGTATATCTCTTTTAAATTATAATTTCTCGGCTGTGGGTTGGTGCCTTTGGACAAAGGCATTTCAGGGCAGCCAGTGGCACTAGGTGCGGGGAGGACGGGGCGGCTCTGAGACTGTGCATGTATTGCGTCCAGTCCCCACTCAGAGGCACATGGGCCTTGGGAGAGGCTGGGCATTTCTGCTGGTGACATAGCCAACTCACTCTGTCCTTTCTCCCTGGCCACAGGAGGCCAGTGAAGTGTTCTCAGTTCTGGGCTCTCTCCCAGCGGCCCTCCTAGCTCAGACAGCTGGGATGGAACTCGAGGTCTCACTAGCTCCCATGAGCTTTGGGAGCTCTCCACGTGGGGACTCCTCTGGGTTGGGGCTGGAACTGTTTCATGCCCTGGGGGTGGGAACTTGGGGCTGCCCTTGCAGACAGCTCCTGGTCCTGTCCTGTAGTCTCTTCTTCCACTGACTGACATCACTGCCTGCCCTCCCCATCTGAGTCCATCACTAGCGGTATAGCCCTAAAGGGTCTGTTTTCTATGAAGACAGGGACAGAAATAGCAGAGAAAAGTAGCTAGGGTATAGGTCATGTACAGAATTTTAAAAAAGAAATTTGGCAGTACCTGTTCTCATCCTGGCAACCACCATTCTACTCTCTATGAATTTGACTACTTTGAGTACCTCACATAAGTAGAATCATACAGTATCTGTCCTTTTGTGACTGGCTTATTGCACTTAGCATAATGTTTTCAAGATTCATCCATAGTATGGCACATACCAGAATTTCATTTCTTTTTGTGGCTGAATTATATTGTAGTGTATGTACATACTGCGATTTGTTTATTCATCCCATCTAGGTGGACACTGGAGTTGCTTCCACCTCTTGGCTATTGTGAATAATGCTGCCATGGAACATGGGTGTACAAATATCTGCTTGAGTCCCTGCATTCAGTTCCTCTGGGTATATATCTACAAGTGGAATTTCTGGATGAAACAGCAAATCTGTAAAGTCCAGTTTAATTTTTTGAGGACGCTCCATACTGCTCTTCAGATTGCCTGCACCATGGTTCCAGTTGCTCCATGTCCTCATCAACACTTGTAGTTTTCTGTTTTTTTAAATAATCTCTACCCTAGTGAGTGTGACTTGGCTGATTTGATTAGCATTTTCTTTTCTTTTCTTTTTTTCTTAAGAGACAGGGTCTCACTCTGTTGCCCAGGTTGAAGTACAGTGGTGCCATCGCAGCTCACTGCAACCTCAAACTCCTGGGCTCAAGGGATCCTCCTTGCTCCCGAGTAACTGGGACTGTAGAACCACTACACCTGGCTATTTGGTTTTTTAAATTTTTTTAGAGATGAGGTTTCACTCTCTTACCCAGGTTGTTCTCAAACTTCTGGCCTCAAGCAATCCTACTTTGGCCTTCTGAAGTGCTAGGTGACTTGCATTTTTCTAATAACTGAAGATGTCAAGCACCTTTTTATGTGCGTCTTGGCCATTTGTGTATCTCCTTTGGAGAAATGTATATTCACATCCTTTGTCTATTTTTAATTGTTTTTTGTTGTTAAGTTTTAGGAGCTCTTTATTCTAGATACTAATACTTTATCAGATATATGATTTTCAAGTATTCCCTTCCCTGGGTTACCTTTTTACTCTCTTGATAGTGTCCTTAGATATACAAAGGTTTTTAATTTTGATGACGTCCAGTTTATTTTGTTGTTGTTGTTGCTTGTGCTTTTGGTGTCATATCCAAGAAGTGGTTGCTAAATCCAATGTTATGGGGCTTTTCTCTTTGGTCTTCCATGCATTTTATAGCTTTTGTTCTTGCATTGAGGTATCTGCTCCATTTTTAGTTCATTGTCGCATATGGTATAGTGTAACCCTTGATTGGTGGATCCTGCAAGCTGACCATTGTGGTGGGTGAGGGGAGTGAAAAGCTGTTCTTCCCCAGTTCGCATGCCTCTCCCACCCCCTTCCCATCTACCCGTCCACCAGTTTTAGGAAGGTGGGCCTTAGCTGTGTGAGGGCTCCCAAGGGAAGCTCCTCTGGCAGAGGGCCCTTGGCCACTTGGCGGGGGCCTGGGTAATCTTGCTGCCTAGGCAGTGGTCACAGCCAGCAGACCAGCCTGGCACAGCAGGTGTGAGGAAGAACTTCCTGGTCTTGGTAGCAAGTGAAAAAGGTCCTTGTTTTGTTCTTTTCTCCCTTAAAAAAAAAAAAAAAA
>PVKV010019435.1:5958-42349 GCA_004027835.1 Alouatta palliata | reverse complement strand
GTCCCGTGTGCCGCGCGCCCTGGCTGTGGTTACCAGGGAGTCTGATTTACTCCGTGTCTGTCCCGCCTGCCGCGCGTCTTGGCTGTGGTTACCAGGGAGTCTGATTTACTCCGTGTCTGTCCTATGTGCCGCGCGCCCTGTCTCCCAGGGAGTCTGATTTACTCTGTGTCTGTCCTGTGTGCCACACGCCTTGACTGTGGTTACCAGGGAGTCTGATTTACTCCGTGTCTGTCCCGTGTGCCACACGCCTTGGCTGTGGTTACCAGGGAGTCTGATTTACTCCGTGTCTGTCCCGTGTGCCACACGCCTTGGCTGTGGTTACCAGGGAGTCTGATTTACTCCGTGTCTGTCCTGTGTGCCGCGCGCCCTGTCTCTGGTTACCAGGGAGTCTGATTTACTCCGTGTCTGTCCCGTGTGCCGCGCGCCCTGGCTGTGGTTACCAGGGAGGCAGACCAAGTTGTGCTGCTTTATCAACGGGGGCTTCTTGGGGAAGCGGACCTTGCTCCTCCCAGCAGCCACTGTGGTACTAGGAGAATCCTGCGGCTGGAGCCTGGAGAAGGAGCTGCTGGTGTGTGCAACTAGCTGCTGTGGCCTCTTCTCCAAGTACAGCAAGAACGAGGACAAGAGGCACAAGGTGCTTGCTGCTGCAGCTGCTACTCGGGTCTCTTTTGCCTTTGGTGCTCCAGGTGGGGATGTGCTTTTCAGTCTAGAGGAAGTCAGGTGAGCTGGATGCATGGCTTCTGCTTATCATCCAAGCAACTTGGGAGGCCAAGACGGGATGATCGTGTGAGCCCGGGAGTTCAAGACCAGCTAGAAAACGTAGCCAAACCTCATCTCTAAAAAATCAATAACCATTAACTGGGTGTGATGATGTGTGCCTGCAGTTTTAGCTACTTCAGGGTGAGGCAGGAGGATTGCTTGAGTCTAGGAGTTCAACACCACCTGGGCAATGTATCAAGACCCCATCTTTTTTTTTTTTTTTTTTTTTTTTTTTTTTTTTTTTTTTTTTTTTTTTTTTTTTTTTTTTTTTTTTTTTTTTTTTTTTTTTTTTTTGAGATAGGGTCTCTCTCTGTCACCCAGGCTGGAGTGCACTGGTGTGATCTTGGCTCACTGCAGTCTCGACTTCCCGGGCTCAAGCTATCTTCCCACCTTAGCCTCCTGAGTAGCTGGGACTACAGGCATGTACCACCACATCCGGCTGATTTTGCATTTTTCCTAAAGACGAGGTTTCAACATTTTGCCCAGGGTGGGTTGAATTCCTGGGTGCAAGCATCTACCCATCTCAGCCTCCCAAAGTGCTGGGACTACAGGCGTGAGCCACCGTGCTCAGCCCTTAGCCGTGGCTCATGCCTGTAGTTGCAGCTATTTGGGAGGCTATGGCAGGAGCATTGCATGAGTCCAGGAGTTCTGGGCTGCAGTGCAGCTCACAGAGCAAGATCTGTTTCGATTAAACAAAATGAAACAAAACAAAATAAAAAACAGAGGAGGTCAGTTACTATCTCACCTTGAAGAGATACGGAGGTTATTTTTTGCAGCGCTAGTGGTGTCCATCATGACGCCATCCACCAATCTGATTCGGAGTAGCCAGCCACCTTCTTCTCTTTTTCATGGAATACATCGGGACATGGCCAAACTCCTCCCCTTCGTCCCGCCTGGGGTCTTCGAGGGCTTGTAAGGAGCCCTTTTCATCCACTGCACCATCACCTGGTGCAGAAGCTGCAAGACCACCAGGCGGGGAATGACCCAGTGATGGGGTCATCATGGTGAGCGTCATCACAACCTACCCTATTCCACACGTGCCAGGGCACCAGGGAGCTCATTTCTGAGCTGCTCAGTGACCACGGGGCCTTCAAGTCCTCTCAGATCTGTGACTTCGTCAGCAGCCCCAGCATGACCTGGCCTGCAGATGACACTCCAGATGGGCCCACCAAGGTCGGGGTTTATGTGTCCTGTGGCAGCTGGCCCCGGGAATGATCTTCAGAATCACATTTTCTTTGGCATTGTCTCATCAGGCCTCTTAATCACTCCCCACAATGGGGCGAGCCGTAGTTTGCCCAAGCTGTTCCTACAGTGCCTTGACTGGCAAGGGAGTGGCCAATACCTGTGGGAAAGAAAGCATCTATAAGGCCCACGTCCATGTAAATGGTTACCTGTTTCTCAATATGAGGACACATTCATGCACCACACACTGGCCACTGATGTCAGGCGGCCAGGCAGGGAGAGCCACCACTGTCCACGCACCCAGGACGGCACAGCCATTTAGGACGTGGAGACGCCCATCACCGACACTGTGGCTCTCACGGGGTGTCCAGAGCCTGAGCGCCTCATCTGCTTTCCCCAGAGCGGGGAACTGATTCCCACAGCGAACAATGCCGAGCATCAGGGGGCTGTGAGCAATTCCATCGTGTACTTCTCCGACAAGTCCTCCCAGCTGTCTGCCAACAGCCCACACCCTACGAAGCTTCACGCATCTGAAATCTCAGCCCTTCGGGATCCGAGACCGCTGCTCGTGAAGATGTGGTGAGTGGCTGGAAACCCTGGTCACACGGAGTAGATCTCTTAGCATCATCACGAAAAGGGGTGTTCTGAGGCACACGGCCCAGGTGGCACGGCTGGACCCCTGAACACATCATGTTTAATTAGCAAGAAGTTGACAAAAATAATTTAAATTGTTTGTGTTGACATTTTCTCAATTAAAAATTGAGAAAAAGACTGGCTGGGCCAGGTGCAGTGGCTCACGCCTGTAATCCCAACACTTTGGGAGGCTGAGATGCGTGGATCGCCTGAGGTCAGGAGTTCGAGACCAGCCTGGCCAACATAGTGAAAACCTGTCTGTACTAAAAATACAAAAAAAATTAGCCGTGTGTGGTGGCAGGCGCCTGTAATACCAGCTACTTGGAAGGCTGAGGCAGGAGAATCGCTTGAACCCAGGAGGCAGAGATTGCAGTGAGCTGAGATCGTGCTATTGCACTCCAGCCTGGGCAACAAAAGTGAAACTCCGTCTCACAAAAAAAAAAAAAGACTGTGTCATTTTAAAAGAAATAAATGAAACATCATTATACCAAAGGAAGATAATGCTCTGGGGGCAGCAGAAACAAAAGCTTTTGTCTGAAAGAATCGGAAGAGGGCCAGGCGAGGTGGCTCACCCCTGTAATCCCAGCACTTTAGGAGGCCAAGGCGGGTGGATCATGAGGTCAGGAGTTCGAGACCAGGCTGGCCAACATGGTGAAACCCCATCTCTACTCATAATACAAAAGTTAGCTGGGGGTGGTGGCGTGAGCCTGTAATCCCAGCTATTCGGGAGGCTCAGGCAGGAGAATCGCTTGAACCTGGGAGGTGGAGGTTGCAGTGAGCCAAAATCATACCACTGCACTCCAACTTGAGTGACAGAGCGAGACTCTGTCTCAAAAAAAAAAAGAAGTGGAAGGATTAAACCTTTTTAAAAAACAAAAACATTGATGAATAGGTATTTTATAGCTTTAATCCTGCAAGTGTGTCAAGCTGTGTTACTTAATGAGTATACTAACTGCCCTGGGGCATGTAGGTAAGTGTAAAAGACGTGATTTCAGCTGATCTTTCTTCTGTAATCCCAGTGCTTGGGGTGGCCAAGGCAAGAGGATCACCCAAGCCCAGGAATCGGAGACCAGCCTGGACAACAGAGACAGACCATGTTACTTATTTATTTTTGAGACGGAATCTCACCCTGTCACTTAGGCTGCCTCGCGGGTTCAAGCGATTCTCCTGCCTCAGCCTCCCGAGTAGCTGGAACTACAAGCGCATGCCACATGCCTAGCTAGTTTTTTTGTATTTTTAGTAGAGACAGGGTTTCACCATGTTGGTCAGGCTGGTCTTCAACTCCTGATTCAGGTGATCTACCCACCTCAGCCTCCCACACTGCTGGGATTGCAGGTGTGAGCCACTGCGCCCGGCTTTTTTTTTTTTTTTTTTTTTTTAAACTGGTTTGCTCAAGGACAAATGTAAACCGCTCTTGCTCTTGGCTGATGTTTTTAATTTAAGAAAATGTGAAATTTTGAATCCAAAAGACAAAGGACTATGTAGGCTTTCTTATTTATTGATTCCGTATTGTCTTCCTGCTGTGTTACATTTGCACTTACTTTGTTAGAAAAGAAAAGGAATTTAGGACCAGGGTCTCACGCCTGTAATCCCAGCACTTTGGGAGGCCGAGGCAAACAGATCACCTGAGCTCAGGAGTTTGTGATCAGCCTGGCCAACATGGCGAAACCCCAGCGTGGTGGCAAGTGCCTGCAATCCCAGCTACTCAGGAGGCTGAGGGAGCAGAATCCTTTGAAGCTGGGTCACACACTGCACTCTAGCCTGGGTGACAAGACAGAAACTTCATCTCAAAAAAAAAAAAAAAAAAAAAAAAGGAAATTAGATGTTTTATTTAATTTTTGCCTTTTTGTTTTTTAGAGACAGGGTCTCACTCCGTCACCCAGGTGCACTGCAGTGGCTCAGTCATTGTTCACTGCAACCTCGACCTTCCAGCCTGAAGCAATCCGCCTGCCTCAGCCTCTCAGTCTCTCTGTTGCTGGAGTGCAGCAACAGGCTGGAGTGCAGTGGTGCGATCTCAGCTCACTGCAGTCTCTGCTTCCCGGGTTCAAGTGATTCTTGTGCCCAAGCCACCTGAGTAGCTGGGACCACAGGCCCGCGCCACCACGCCTGGCTAATTTTTTTTATTATGTAGAGATGGGGTCTTGCTTTGTTGCCTGGACTACTCCAACTCCTGGGCTCAGGTGAGCCTTCAGCCTCGGCCTTCTAAATTGCTGGGATTACAGGCTTTAAGCCACTGTACCTGGCCTAAATTTGTACACAATGAAAAAAATAAAAATAGGGTCAGGCCTATAGTCCCAGTACTTTGAGAGGCCGAGGCAGACAGATCATTTATGGCCAGAAGTTTGATAACAGCCTGGCCAACATGGCAAAACCCTTTCAACACTAAAAACACAAAAAATTAGCTGGGCATGGTGGCACATGCCTATAATCCCAGCTACTCAGGTTGCTCGGGCACAAAAACCTCTTGAACCTGGGAAGCGGACGCTGCAGTGAGTGGAGATCGCACCACTGCACTCCAGCCTGGGCGACACAGAGAGATTCTGTCTCGAATTAATAATAATAATAATTAGCAATAACCAGGTATGGTGGCAAGTGCCTGTAGTCCCAGCTACTTGGAAGGCTGAGGCGGGAGGATCCCTTGAGCCCAGGAGTTGAAAACCAGTTTGGGTGATATAGGGAGACCCTGTCTCTGTTAATAAAATAGTAAGTATAGTAGGTCCATAAACCAGTACCATACTTGTTTATTGTCATTACCTAGTACACCAGCTCCTCAGTTATCAACAGGCTCTTGTTAACTGTGACTGGAAGCCAAATGATTCCAGTTTTTAGTGAAGAAATCAGTGAGTGACGACGGTGAGCGTGGCGGTGGGTGGTATAAAAGCATGGCCAGGGTGCTGAACGCTTTGGGACTGCGTCGTTTAGTGCTGTCCATTTCTATAATTATTGCATACTTTACGAATTTTATTCTACAAGAATTTGTATTCATTCGTTTTCCAACCTGCTTATTCCAGTTCACGGTAGCAGGTGGGTGGAGCCTGTCCTGGCATCTCAGGGTGGAACCCTGGCAGGAAGCATTCACTCACACGGGGACCATGTGAATACGTCAG
Organism: Alouatta palliata; assembly: GCA_004027835.1. Lineage (NCBI taxonomy): Eukaryota > Metazoa > Chordata > Mammalia > Primates > Atelidae > Alouatta > Alouatta palliata. The sequence goes on along the minus strand of PVKV010019435.1, from coordinate 36,668 downwards.
TTCACCTAACAGGCACATCTTAGGGATGTGGGAGGGAACTGGCGTATCTGAGAAAACCCACGCAGACACAGGGAGAACGTGCAGGCTCCAGACTGTGGCCCTGGCCTGTCCTTTTTTTCTCTCATCGTTCTTAAAACGAAATGACATTGAACGACATTGTTATTCGAGGGTGTGCTTCGTTACATACGGCAGGTAACTGTGTGTGCCGTACTTTATGTGACTGGGAGCGCGGTGAGTGTACCGATGCCAGCGTCACCACAAATGTGACACTAGGACCCTTACGACATCAATAGGCGATAGAACGTTTTCACCTCCACTACAGTCGTTATTTTCCACACAAGCATTCGAGGTTCCACATGAAATCCCCCAAATACAACGTGTATAAACACAAATCCACATCGAGTCACAACACAGATCGCAGAGGACAAAGGAAAGAGAAAACCAGCTGGATTAACCCTGGTGGAGGGACGTGTGGGAGGACGCACGTCGGCAGGGGGCTGGCTTCTCCTGCCACCAGCCACCTGCAGAGAACTGTGCACATCTCCTGATGCCCAACGCGGGCAGTTCCCCTCTGCCTTCCAGGAATGCCTGTTGCAGCAGCCGCGGCTTCCGCCCGCCCTGCTTCGTGTCCACACCCTCGTCGCCGCAGAAGGCAGGGATGACCGAATGGGGACAGCCAGCCCTGCTGGTGCCAGAGCGCATGCAGGTACCTCCCCCCGACGCGTACCCGCCAAACACGAAGCTACTTCCTGCCAGGTGCGGAGCTGCCGCCCACGTCGCCCGCCCCACCGGTGGCTGCTGCACTAAGCGCTCTGCCAAGGCCAGGTCACGCGTCTGTCCTAGTCTACGCTGTCACCAAGAAACCCTAGAAAAGCTGAAGGTTTTGCACCAGTTGATCCACAAGGTCAGAGGTAATCACCTGGACAAGTTCCCCATCGTGCTGGTGGCAACAAGAGCTATGAGAGCGGCTAGGGGTGGCCTTGACTGACGGTGCCACCTCTGAGCTGCAGCGGAATCGCGCCCTCACGGAGACCTGGGCACAGGCGGGTGTGAATGAGCAGCAGAAACCCCAGATGCCAAGAGCACTGAAAAGCTGGCTGGAAAGTGCATGATCATGTGAGCCCTGGGCCTTAGGAGCGGGATCTTCCTAGCCTGTCACGTGCAGAAAACAAACTAAATCTCACTGTATGTGTCACCTGTATACGGGTGATTTTCTGGGGCTGTGGTTTGGACTATAACGAGTAGATGTCAATAAATGTACCTTTTAAGTTGATAAATTTTTCCCAGGAGAGAATTCGAATTGTTAAAACACTGGCATTTGAGGAGCACAAACAAAACATCATGAATTTAAAGTAAGATTTTAAATTATAAACTTACCAGGAGAAAATGTTTTGAGAAGAATAAACCACCAAAATAAAATGTGCTGTCTCATGCCTGTAATCCCGGCACTCTGGGAGGCAGATACGGGAGGATCGCTTGAGATCAGGAATTCAAGACCAGCCTGGGCAACATGGCAAAACCCCGTTTCTATGGAAAAAAAAAAAACATTAGCTAGGCATGTTGTCGCAGGCCTGTGGTCCCATCTACTCGTGAGGCTGAGGTGGGACAATCCCTTGAACCTGGGAAGTTGAGGCTGCAGTGAGCTGTGATCAGGCCACTGCACTCCAGCCTGGGCTCAGAGCGAGCTCCTGTCTCTAAAATAATAAAAAACAAAACACAAAAATGAATCAAAAGATGCCACAGTCCTTTTGGTTATCCCAATATTATGTATTATTTTTAAACATTTTAAGTCATAACTGTCTAAGCACATCATTTCATTGTGTATTTAATTAAGAAATGTGTTTTGCAACAAAAGCTTTGACAAATTGCCGTAAGACAGATACACTAAACAAGAAAAAAAATGAATATTCTACGGCTGATTATTGTGGCGTAGGAGCAGTGAAAATTGTGAAAGTGGACGTTGCTCACCAAAGGTGTGTTAGTTGTTTTCTATATTTAAAATTGTTTCTTACTTTAAAAACGTTTGGGTATTCTACATAGCAGTTTTTTACAAGTGTAACAGCGAATTGATTTTTTTTTTTCCTGAGACGAAGTCTCCCTCTGTTGCCCAGACTGGAATGCAATGGCACGATCTCAGCTCACTGCAACGTCTGCCACCCGAGTTCAAGCGATTCTCCTGCCTCAGCCTCCCAAGTAGCTGGGACTACAGGTGCATGCCACCACACCTTTGTATTTTTCAGTAGAAACGGGTTTTCCCTGTGTTAGCTAGTTATGGTCTCGATCTTCTGACCTTGTGATTCACCTGCCTCAGCCTCCCAAAGCGTTGGGATTTCAAGCGTGAGCCATTGTGCCTGGGCCATTTCTTTTTTAAAGTTTCATTTCAATAGTTTTAGGGGTACAAGTGATTTTTGGTTGCATGGATGAATTGTGCAATGGTGAAGTCTGGGTTTTTTTTTTTTAGACGGAGTCTCGCTCTGTCGCCAGGCTGCAGTGCAATGGTGCGATCTCGGCTCACTGCAACCTCCGTCTCCCAGGTTCAAGTGATTCTCCTGCCTCAGCCTCCCGAGTAGCTGGACTGCAGGAACCAACCACCATGCCCAGCTAATTTTTGTATTTTTTTAGTAGAGACGGGGTTTCATCATGTTGGCCAGGATGGTCTCGATCTCTTGACCTCGTGATCCACTCGCGTCGGCCTCCCAAAGTGCTGGGAATACAGGCGTGCGCCACTAAGTCTGGGCTTTAAATGTGCCCATCACCAAATAGTGTACATCATGCCCAACAGGTAATTTCTCATCAAGATGGGTTACTGTAGCATGTGGCGTTTTCTCAGTGTCCTCCTGCAGTATGGGTGCTAATTGTCTTGGTGGTTGCCACCGCCCAGCATCTCAAGCACTCCAAGCACTGACTGTTGTAAGGCCTCTGTTACACGATGCAGCCTGTCCATACCCATAGGTCCCATAGTCACACCCACTATAACCTTATCCACCATCACCACTGCGGTTTTGATCACCACCATAGGCACTACTGTAAGTTCCATATCCTTGATCATAGTAATTACTAAATCCTTGGCTCCAGTTTTGGCCCCGACCTTGGCCACGACCCCTGGTTCCACCTCATCTGCCAGCTGCAGCGTCCTTTCTTCTTTCTGTTGTGCAACTTTGATTTCACACTTCCCAGAACTCATTTGATGATATCTGCTAACAATTTCTATTTCACTTTTTCACGTGATAAAACAAAACCCTCCACTTGCATTTGTTTTTGTATCCATTGGAAGTTCAATAGTGTCGTTTTTCCTTTTCTATTTTTTTTAAAGATTTTAAGATGGAGTTTCACCCTTGTTGCTCAGGCTGGAGTGCACAGACGCGATCTGGGCTCACTGCAACCTCTGCCTCCAGGGTTCAAGCGATTCTCCTGCCTGAGTAGCTGAGATTACAGGCATGCACCACCACGCCTGGCTAATTTTGTATTTTTAGTAGATACAGGGTTTCGCGCGTTAGCCAGTATGGTCTTAATCTTTTGACCTTGTGATCTGCCCACCTCGGCCTTCCAAAGTGCTGGGATTACAGGCATCAGCCACCGCGCCCAGCCTTTTTGTTTTTCTTTAGATGGCATCTTGCTCTGTTGCCCAGGCTGGAGTACAGTGGCAACATCTCGGCTCAGTGTAGCTCTGCTGCCCGGGTTCAAGCGATTCTTGCGCCTCAGTCTCCTGAGTAGATGGAACCACAGACGAACGCCACCACACCCACATAATTTTGGTACTTTTAGTACACACGGGGTTTCACTACATTAGCCAGGCTCCTGACCTCAAGTGATCCACGTGCCTCACAAAATGCTGGGATTATGGCGTGAGCTACCACGGCCGGCCCTTTTTTCCTTTTTTTGAGACGAGGTCTCACTCCATCACCCAGACTGGAATGCAGTAGCACAGTTACAGCTCACTGCAGCCTTGACCTCCCAGACTCAAGCGATCCTCCCATCTCACCTAGAATTATAGGCGTGAGCCACAGTGCCTGGTAATTTTCTAATTTTGAAGAGACAGGATTTAGCAATGTTGCTTAAGTCTTGAATTCCTGGTCTCGAGCAATTCTCCAGCCTCGGCCTTCCAAAGTGGTAAGATTCTAGGTATGAGCCACTGCACTTGGCCTTTAATATACTTGATATATTAAAGCCTCCAAAATATTCTTTCGTTAGGTCTTCAGAAATATCTGGGCTCAATCCACCTATGAATCTTTTGGGGGGTTCTTTCCCTTTTAAAGCTTTGGCTCTTTGTGACGGGGGTAGGAGGTGGTCCTATTAATTTGCCATCCAACTTCTGTTCTTTCAGTTCCAAGGTCTTAACAGAAGCAGCATTTTCCAAAAGCACAAACACAAATCCCCCTGATTTTCCAGTAACCGTTTTAACTGTGCAGTCTGCAACTTCCCTAAGTCAAGACAAATACTTAGATCTTTTTGCTTGTAACACTGTACCATCATCCTGCAGATTCTTGCTGGAGATGATCTTGGATCCCTCTGCGATCTCCTCTGTATTGCTTGCAGTACTCAGTCAGGTCCTTGCTGGTGGAGGAGCTGTGGGCAGGAGGGGGCTGGTGCATACTCAAGGTCAGGCAGCAGTTTATCTGTGGAGCTGGATTTCAAATGGTGGTGAAAGAGAGTGATTATAATTTTGTGGCACCACTGTGGTATATTCGGTCTGGTCCGTTGTTGACTGAAACGCTATTACCCCATGCGGGTAGCTGTCTGAGGCCCTTTGTGGGTAGCACACTTAAGGTCCTAGCTCCCTGAGATCCCATGGGTGTAGCTCCCTGAGGCCCGGGCGGGAATGACTGTTATAACCTCAGCAACAAGTAATGCAGTGTCCACTGTAGAGGAGATTGCTGGGGTCCCTGGTGGCTCCCACTGCGTGGCTGATACTCGTGGCTCCTGCTTTTCTTCTGTGTTCATAGTGGTCTCCTGGCAGCTCAGGTATGCATTATCTCACCAGTGAGCTTTTTCAGGTGGACGTTCTTGGGTTTTTTTTCGTTTTGCTCCACTGTGTGGCTGCAGATCTTGAGTGGGTCCTTGAGCATTTTGGTCTATTCCGGCCTGTGAATATCTGTCTGTATTTGATTTGTGTGTGGGTAGCAGGAGGGAGAAATGAAGGCTGGTATCTCTACTCCACCATCTTGGTGATGTCACTCCGCTCTCCTGTCTGTGTTTTTTCAGAATAACCCAGCACCACTGCCCCAACTAAAGCCATTAAGATAATTTCTGGCAGGGCGTGGTGGTTCACACCTGTAACCCCAGCATTTTGGGAGGCCAGGGAGGGCGGATCACTTGAGGTCAGGAGTTCAAGACCAGGCTGGCCAACATGGTAAAGCCCTGTCGCTACCAAAAAATTAAAAAATTGGCTGGGCGCAGTTGCACGTGCCCATAGTCCCAGCTACTTGGGAGGCTGAGGTACAAGAATAGCTTGAACCCGGGAGCTGGAGGTTGCAGTGAGCCAAGATCGTGCCAGTACACACCAGCCTGGGAGGCAGAGCGAGACTCTGTCTGAAATAAATAAATAAATAAAGCCATTAAGATGTAGTAAGTAGTCAGGCATTCATATTTGTCCTTTATTCTTGTGAGTTTTTGTTTGTTTGTTTGTTTGTTTGAGACAGAATCTCACTCTGTCGCCAATTTGGAGTGCAGTGGCAGGATCTTGGCTCAACTGCAACTTCTGCCTCCCGGGTTCAAGCAGTTCTCTTGCCTCAGCCTCCCGAGTAGCTGGGACTACAGGCACGTGCCACCACGCCCAGCTAATTTTTGTATTTTTGGTAGAGACCGGGTTTCACCATGTTGGCCAGGATGGTCTCGATCTCCTTACCTCGTGACCCGCCGCCTCGGCCTCCCAAAGTGCTGGGGTGACAGGCACAAGCTACCACCCTGTCCCCTTATTCTTGTTTTCTTTTTCTTGGTTGCTTGGTTTGCATCGGCACTCTCCAGGGTGTGGCTGCTCCCACATGTGTCTCCCTCCTCCCTCCACTCTCCCCACCAGTCTTCCCTGAGACAATAAACCTGAGTCTGTCTCTGGAAGGATAAGAGCCCAGATCTGTGGCAGTTGGCTCACTGGGGCTACGGGGATGTGTTTGCATTTGAAAGTACAGATGGGGCCCCAGGAATGTCTTGGTTTCTGTGCCTGGATTCAAGTGCGTGGATAGCTCCTCAGATACCTCTCGAGAGTCTGGAACTGAGCATGCCCCGTCTCCACACACACACAGGCCACCCACTCTTCCCTCCACGCAACCCCTCCACTGCTGGTTAGTCAGACGCTGAGGCAGGTGAAGCAGGGAGGAGCATCACTGTCCAGAGTGGCCCCCAGCAGCCAGGTACCGGGAAGAGGCACAAAAGAAAGTCCCATCTTTACTCCTGCAGAGGGTGGCTCCTCTGGTGACAATTTCAGAATTCAACATGTTTTACAATCAAAACTAGCAATGGATAAGAAATAAAAATCAGTAACCCAGCCAAAGACACCATCCACATACTCCTAACGTGAGAGCAGGAAAATCTCGTGTCTTAACTCCCTTCGGGCCGCCAGCTCCCTCCCTCCCTAGCTCCCTCCATCCCTGCCTCCTCAGTCTCTAGCCCTGCAATCCCTCCATGCCTGTCCTGCTCAGCTGTTAGGACAGCTTCCTTAGGCCCCTGTGCATCCAGGTAGGGTTGGGGCAGCAGAAAGTGGAGACCCACCCAAGACAGGCCGTGTCAGTGCGTGCTTGACTCCTGGTCTCTTCTCAGGCTTTGTTTGACCCGACACACTTTCCCCAGCAACCTGATTTGCATTGATAAGTGTCACTGTTTTTCCTTGGATGACCCCGTAGCAGTTTGCCCAGCCCTTGATGGTAACAGGCTGTGGGCACCCACATCCTCATTTGAAGCCCAGAGAGCTAAAGCACCTCAGCCAGGGCCACACAGCAAGTGGGGCTGAGCCTGGACACCAAGCCAGACCGCTCTGTTTCACATTCTTCTTCTCCTTCTTCCTTTCTTCCTGTTCTTCCTTCCTACTCCTCCTCCTTCTTCATCCTTTTCTTTCTCTTTCTCCCTGTATCACTCTTGTGGCCCAGCCTGGAGTGCAATCTTTCCTCGCCACAACCTCCACCTACCAGGTTCAAGTGATTCTCTTGCTTCAGCCTCCTGAAGAGCTGGGATTATTAAATTATTTCTTATTTTTGGTAGAGATGGGGTTTCTCCACGTTGGTCAAGCTAGTCTCGAACTCCCGACCTCAGGTGATCCGCCTGCCTAGGCCTCCCAATGTGCTGGGATTATAGGTGTGAGCCATGGCACCCAGCCACTGCTTCGAGTTCTTGCTCTTCAACCACAGCTCAGTCTCCTTCTAGAAAGTGGTGATCCCGGTTTTGGGTGGGACAGGCTTAGGAGTGCAGAGGTCATAGATCGCAGGTGGGATGTGAAGCCTGTGTGGTTGCCCACCTTCTCTGGGCTTGTGGGGAAGGGCGGTGCAGCCTTGGGGGACAAGGAACTTGGAACCCTGGCGGGTAACAGTGACCCGAGCTGCAAGGCACTGGTCCCCTGGCTCTATCTGATGCTCTGTTGTCACTGTCCTGAAACTGTCAACGATTTCTGAACAAGGGGACTTGCATTTCCATTTTGTACAGTGGCCCCTCGAATTCTGTCTCAGGTCCTGGTAAGAGCTCCTTGGGAGTGATTACTTATTTTTTGTCTAAATGAGGTCTTGCTTTGTTGCCTAGGCTGGTCCCAAAATCCTGGCCTCAAGCGCTCCCCCGGCATCAGCATCCCAAAGCACAGGAACAACAGGCGCATACCACCGCACACCGCCCTGGGAGAGCCTTTGGCGATGACCTGTTCCTTTGTTGTTCAGTGATGGGGGGAGGACGGCACCTGAGGGGCAGCTGCCCAACAGTCCTGTGCTTGCCATTCCAGGCATCTGAGCTGATCCCGGATGCCGCAGTGGCAGCCTCGGCACCCCCGGAGGAAAGCGAGTGGCTGGAGCCCACCCAGCTCCCGCAGAGTCTGCACACCAGGGCGGAGGCCGAGCCACCCCGCGCCGCTGGCTCGATGGGTGAGTCTGGCTCTTGTGCAGATTAAAGTTTGGAAATGGAGTTTGGGACCTCAAGCCAAAGCCACAGGCTTTGTTAACGGGTGGAGTTAGGGGCTTCAGTGGTGAACTCCACACTTCCCCCAGAAACCATACACACCTCCCACGGGGACTGAGGTCGGGGGCCCCTAGAACCGCCATGCACATTGTTCACCCTACAAGAAGGGCCTCGGCCTCCCCACCTGAACGGCAGCCAAGCCAGACAGACTGAGAGTGTTGGAGCAGGGGGTTACCCAGAGGGCCAGCCAGGTAGGAACGAGGGGCCTGTGCTGAGGGATCCGCCCCCAAAACATGGGCCCTCCTATCTTGAAGGACAGGACGGAGGGCAGAGGGGCCATATTGAGCAGGGGAAGGACCTGGACTTGGCTCAGTCATTGGGGTCCTCCATGCCCCTCGGGGACAAAAGGAGATGCCAAGGCAGTCCACTCACTACAGGTGACCCGTCTCCCTCACCCTCCACAGGGTCCCGGGCCCGCCTGCCTCTGAAGCCTAGTATCTGGGACGAGCCTGAGGATCTTCTCCCAGGGCCCTCCTCAGATCTGCGGGCAGAAGGCGCTGTGACCTCGGGCCCCAAGGGTCTGAGTGCTCAGAAAATCGGTCCCCGAAAGAAAAACAGGAACACCAACCAGAGTGGCCGCCAGCAGCCATCCCTCAAGCACACCAAAGGTGGCACCCAAGAGGCTGCTACAGGCACCTCGGGAGCGCCACGTGGGCCCCGAGGGGGGCGGCCCCTCCAGTGTGCCGACTGTGGGATGGTCTTCACCTGGGTCACCCACTTCATCGAGCATCAGAAGACCCATCGCGAGGAGGGGCCCTTTCCGTGCTCTGAGTGCGGCAAGGTCTTCCTGCATAGCTCCGTCCTTGCTGAGCACAGAAAGATCCACTTGCTGGAGCCACCCAAGAAGAAAGGCCCCCGGAGCAAGGGCCCCCGGGAATCCGCCCTACCCAGGGATGGATCCCAGGATCCGGCGGCCCCTCGCAGCCCCAAGAGGCCCTTCCAGTGCAGCGTCTGCGGGAAGTCCTTCCCCTGGATGGTCCACCTCATCGACCACCAGAAGCTCCACACGGTTCATGGCCACATGTGACTGGCCAGCCTCGGGCCTCAGCCACCCGGCCTTGAGTCCCTGGGGGGCGCGGATGGGCCCCAGAAGGTGGGGACATCTCCCAGCCCCACCAATCCCTGGCCACCACTGTTTCACAGAAGACCCTGGACATCTGCTCTGCAGTCCCCACCCAGCATGGGAGGGGGCATCCCAGGGTCTCGACCGAGAGGCAGCAGTTCCGCAGCATAGCCTGGTCAATCCTTCACACTGTGTTTTGCAAGTGGATTGAAGAGAGTTTCATTAGCATCTCATCTTTCAGAAGCCTTGTGTAGGTCTCCCTGTGAGTACCTGACCCAGCGGCAGCGTCTGCGGCAGGGTTTTCATTTCACTGTGGATATCCCTGAGACCATGAGGTCGGGAGCCCGCCTGGGCGTCTCCAGCTCCAGAGAAGGGTGCAGCTGACCCCAGCTGCCCTCCTATCAGCTCAGCCCCCTTGGAGCCTAACAGATAAACAGGGTTTTGTTTTTTTCCCTTTTTTTTTTTTTTTTTTTTTTTGGTAAAGTACATAAAATTTACCATTTCAGTCACTAAAAATGCACAATTCAGTGGCATTAACGACATCACAACATTGTGCAACTACCAGCACTCTCTAGCTCCAAGGACATTTTCGCTCGTCCAGAAAGAGATCCCACAGGTGTCAGCACTCATTCGCCCTTTCCCTCCCGCCCTGACAACCAGAATCTGCTTTCTGTCTCTACGGATTTCAGGCGTAGTCTTTAGGCTGACCTGCCTATATTTTGTTTGACTTACAGAAGGATTTTTTTTTTTTTAGATAGATGCCAATACTTGTTTAAACCATAAAAATCTGGCTTTCTGCTCTGCCAGGAAGAACCAGATGGTCTCCAAAGAGTGGGGCCGCCTATGCTGCTTGGCCTGCCATCAGCGGGGACCCCCGCCTCGGATTCGGCTTCTCATCCGTCCCCAATTCATTGTTGCCAGACACTGGTCCCTTTTCAAGCAAAAGCCTTAAAAGTTCTTGTCTCTTTTTCTCCTCCCAACTTCATTTGGAAACACCCACGTTGGGCTGACTGTGAATCCACACAGGCAGAGACCTTTTTCCAAGTCGCCTTCTAACTCGAAAGCCTTTGGACCTACCCACGTCACATCCACCTGCTACTTCTCAGCCAAGCTGCCCCCACTCTTGGCCTGTCCCTGATGGCCGTCACGGGTTGTGCAGGTCCCACGGACCCTCCACTGCCTTCACTTCATCCCCGCCGCACCTGCCTTCTCACGCTTGCCTTCGCGGAGCTCCCCCTACCCTGGCCTCCGGACCTCGCTTCCCGGCTCCCTCCAGCATCCCCAGCTTTTCCCTGCAGTCCCCACTGGGGGCTCCCGGCTCTATCCCTTGCCTTAACTGCTGGTGGGCTCCAGCTCCCCTCCTGGCGCCTTTTCTCTCATCCTGCAAAGGAGGAGCTTCTACCGAGCTCAGGATGAAGGGTGGGGTCTTGGCCCCCGCAGTCAGCCCATTACTCTTGGAAGCCCCCTGAGCCTTCCCTCAGGCGCAGATTGACCGTCTAGGATGACAGGATGTGTAGGGACAACTCTCTGGAGTGCCCCCACCTGCTGGGAGCCAGGGGCTCATTCCATGCAGTTTCCATCTCAGTCTCCATCCCCTGGAGGCACAGGCACAGCTCTGTTCGTTGGTGCCAGAATTGCACAAGAAAGTGGGTGCCACTGCCCACAGGGCATCGGTCAGGCTCCAGCCTCCCTGGGCTGGCCCCAGAGACATCCACCTGGTGTCCTTCAGTCCTCCAACTGAGTTTGTCCAAATAACTCATCTTCCCTTGTGCAAAAACAAAAAACACACAAACTGCCTCCCCTCTGGGGTTCCCATTTCCCCTAGAGGGACCACCACCTTCCAAGGCCCCAGAATAATTTTTTTTTTTTTTTTTGAGATGGAGTTTCGCTCTTGTTGCCCAGGCTGCAGTACAATAGCGAAAGCTTGGCTCACTGCAACCTCCGCCTCCCGGGTTCAAGTGATTCTCCTTACAGGCATGCACCACCACGCCTGGCTAATTTTTGTATTTTTAGTAGAAACAGGGTTTCTCCATGTTAGTCAAGCTGGTCTCGAGCTCCCGACCTCAGGTGATCCGCCCACCTTGGCCTCCCAAAGTGCTCGGATTACAGGCGTAAGCCACAGTGCCTGGCCTCCAGGAAACATACTTGATTGCCTTGGACACCCAGCTCCCAACCCCTCTCAGTTCTCTTTTCTCCTCTGCACCATCAGCCCCAGGCTCTGTCCCCATTTCTTGAATGCCTGCACTTGCCTCTACGCAAACTCTGCCTCCAGCCCGTTCCCTCTGCCCATCCCCATCCTGCAGCCAATAGGGTCCCTGTAAAATGTGGACACTGAAAAGCAAAGCCCAGCAGGGCAGCTCCCGCATGTCCTTCCTGGCCCTGCTGCCTCCATAGCTCCCAGCACTGGGATGGTGGAGGCTGGTTTCCTGAACTCACTGTGTCTCCGACTGTCTCCACACTGCCTCTCACCCTGGCCTCCTCCTGTGCCTGGAACAGTCTCACTGCCACACTTCACCATGCCAAGCATACAGCAGGCCCTCCGGAGTGAAGGGATGAGTGAGTCAGTGAGTGAGCTTGTGGGCTGCAGTTTCCAGCCAGGGAAGCCTCCCTGGAGGGCCACTCTCACCACCCTGGCTGACAGAAGCAAGGACGTGGCTTATGCTCTGGAAGACTGGAGTCTCACAGGGCACCTTTCTCCCTCGCAGCCAGGGCCTCTGGGGTCAGAGGAGGGCAGGACATTGCTATGTTTTGAAGCTCTCAAAATGAGTTTCTTAAAGGAAGAAATATAGCCAGGGAGCAGTAACTGTTACAGTATATTTTAAACGTGTATGTTGGACAGATTAACTTTTTAAACGTTAACATAAGGCGTGACACAGTTCTACCATCCGTGCTGTGATTGCAGGATTGCTTGGAAGCTGCACTGATGTGCAGCCCACCTGCTCACGGTTTGGGAAGGGGGTCCTGTCCCAGGCCACACAGAGGCAACCAGCAATGTTGCCATTGGAGATTCGGACAGAAAGCAGAGAAGGAACTGAGAAGGACACAGCCAGTGGTTACAAGAGAGGGCAGGAGGTTCAGACCACAGGAAGGGTGGGGCAAGAGTAGCCTTCAGCTCATCTTTGACTGCTGGAGTATTATTAAAGCCTTCAAAATCCCTACCAGCTTTTAAAAATCAGGAGATTTCACACAGAAATCCCGATCTCTGGGTTCTTTTGAGAAATGCAGACCTTGGATGCTGGGCTTGCCAGTCCACAGGATCCCACTTGGCTGGAGCCAAGCAGCACCTGCCCCTGTAGAAAGACCCCGCCCCTGCAGGCAGGTACGATTTAGAAGCCTGGCTGAGAAAAACCAGGATCAGAAGATCTGAGGAAGCTGGGCAGGGCTGCCTGGCCATCAGGGCTGACCAGGCTCCGTGTGGCACCACCGACAGCTTCTGACCAGGGCTATCAGACCAGTTGGGAAAAATACTTCATGATGAGTTGTGTGTTCATACCATTTGATCCAGTAAAAGGAAATGGGAGGGGGGGGATACAAGAGTATACATTTTGTGCAAGAATACACACAAAAATGTTTTGTTGAATTTGGGTTTGTAAGGGAACTGAAAGATGGCGTTATATGTAAATGGAAAGCCTCTTTACTGCAGTAGAGTGAAAAGCAGGCTGGTTTTCAGTGTGACAGTAGCAAATGTGGGGCTTTACGGGTCTTGGAATGTACAGGACACCCTTAAAGAGAACCCAAGAAGCTTGCCTTTGCTGTCTGCATCAGTGCATTATGATTTTGAGCCATTATATCTCTTCATAATTGCCACTTTTTTTATGGCTTATGAAATTTAAAGCCTTGACTTGTGTGTCAACTAGCTAAATCTCTTCAAGTGTCTGTGTGTAGTATGATAATTCATATTGTGTTCTCTGCTGTTTTCAGAGTTGTTTCAGTCAAAGAAAAAAAAATGCCCTTGTCTTGCAACTTTTCCTCAGCTTCAAATACAGCAGCCAAGGCCAGGCTGATTGGAATGAATCAGTCCTCCCCGAAACGGGCAAAAGCACAAGGCTCAGCCCCGGCTTTGCCGGCTTTCCTCGCCTCTCCGCTCCCGGACGTGTGATGTACCCCGTGAAATGAGAACAGTTAAGTGTCCCCTTCATTTACTGTGTGCTGCTGACCCTGGGTCTAGCGCCTGGCAGGCTCTGGTGAACGTTCAGAAAATGACAATTCATGTGTCAGCGAGGGCACGCCAGCTTTGAGTATCGCGCTGCTGTTCGAATGCAGTGTTGACAATTACCTAGCAATGTGTGACGCCGTCATAATTGTCAGTGTCGTGCACGTGATGTTCCTTATAACCATGTAATAAACACAGCGAGAATTCCCCACGGCTGCCTCGGTGTGGAAAATGCCAAGGCTTCTGCGTGTGCGACCTTGGTGAACGTTTCAAAGTGCGTTTGGAAAAATCCCTGCTTTGTTCGGCAGCAGTAAAGCTGACCGTAGCGTTTCCAGCACGAAAGCCGGTGTGGACGCGCCGCGAACTCACGGCGTTCCAGGCGGGACTCGATGCCGCGCGCCCTGCGTGACTCCCGCGTGACTCCCGCGTGACTCCCGCTCCGGTGGCACTGAAAGAACGCCATCACCGTCAGCAAGAGCTAGACGGGGGCGGGCGGCCGGAAATGCGCGCGCGGCCCGCTAGGAATGGAGGGAGGCGCGCGCAGGCGTAGTGCGGGCTTCCGGCGCCGCGGCCTTGTCTCGGGGGGCAGGTGAGCGAGGCCGGCGAGGCGGGGGAGGCCGGGCGGGGGTGCGGGGTGTGGGCGTCTTTCCGTGGGCCTGGCGAGGCGTTTCCGGCAGCGCGCGCACGTGCGGAGTCCGTTTAGCTGCCCCGGGCCTGAGCAAGGCCGTTCCGGGGGTGGCGGGGGCGGACTTTGAGGGGCGCCCCTTGTCTGAGAGCAGGGCGGGGCTGGAGCTGCTCCGACCGCCCCTGAGGGAACGCGCGCCCCGCCCCTGACCCCACCCTGCCCTACGCCGGGCACTGGGCCGCCACCCTTATTCATGGAAGAGGGAAACTGAGGCACGAGGCCAGGACCGCAAGCTCCCGGCCTTTTCACTGTAGCGTTAAGGGCCAGAGTCATCTGCGCAGCACCCGACAGGTCCTCAGTTTCCCTCAGGGGCGGGGAAAACGCTAGGCCGCCCTCACACACAGCAGGTGCTTGAAAGGGTACACGGGGCTCGGGCAGGGCTCCTCGCGGGGCTCCCCACCTCTAGGCAGTTCCCGGACTTGGAGACCTGAGCACCGCCTCGGCCTGCCCAGCTGCTCACCTCCCCTTTCCCACAGAGCGGGGCCAGCCGTTCCTGCCAGAAGCCGGGGCGCGAACCCTGGGCTGTGCGCCCCAGAGACCCGGTGACATTCTCGGCCTCCTGGCGCGCGTCCTCCACCTCGTGCCCGGCCTCCTCACATCGGGCCCCTACTCGCACGCAGCCTCCGCCTTGCGCCCAGCCCCATGGGGTGCCGCGCCCGGCCTCTACTTGCACACCTGGCCTCTACTCGCACACCTGGCCTCTACTCGTGCCCGGCCTCTACTCCCGCACCTGGCCTCTACTCGCACACCTGGCCTCTGCTCCCGCACCTGGCCTCTGCTCGTGCCCGGCCTCTACTCCCGCACCTGGCCTCTGCTCGTGCCCGGCCTCCTCACACCGGGCCCCTACTCGCACGCAGACTCCTCCTCGCGCCCAGCCCCATGGGGTGCCGCGCCCGGCCTCTACTCGCACGCCTGGCCTCTACTCGCACACCTGTCCTCTACTCCCGCACCTGGCCTCTGCTCGTGCCGGCCTCTCCCTGCGCGCCCAGGCTCCTGAAGTCCGCGCCAGGCTCCCCAACCACAGCCTCTGCCTCCGAAAGGACTGCCCACGCCGCGCTGGAGGTCAGCGGGCACGGGTCCTTGTCTGAGTGGGCTTTGTGTTTGTGCGGCCGTCACTGCATACCTGAGGTTGGGTGATGTCAGACAACTGTAGGTGCCCGGACTCTGCACTCTGAAGTCCAAGGTGAAGGCCTTAGCATGCGCTGCGCTCCAAGATGGCGCACTGGGAGCCGCTTCCTTGGACTGCAGGCAAGGAGGCCAAGGGGGCGGAACTCGCCTTTTTATGATGACGTTAACCCCACCCAGATCACCGGAAGAAGCCAGCCTCCTGTAGGAATGTCAGAAAACCCATACCAGGGGACTGCTACGGTGGCGCGTAGCTGTAATCCCAGCTACGGGAGAGGATTGCTTGAGCCCAGGAAGGAGTTGGAGGCGCAGTGAGCCCTGATTGCGCCACTGCACTCGAGCGTGGATGACAGTGAGACCTTGTCTCTAAAAAAATTAAAAAACCCAGATTCAGTCTTTAGACTTGCCACTACTAGCTTTGTACCTTTATCACCTAGGCTAAAGTGCAGTGATGCAATCACAGCTCACTGTAGCTTCAAATTCCTGGGCTCAAGTGATCCTCCCACCTCAGCCTGTTGAGCAGCTGGGACCACAGTCATGCGACACCATGCCGGTCTCGTCTATTCCTTTATTGGCTCCTCTGCATCATTTCTTATTTCAAGAGCCAAATTATTGGCAACGGGTATGACGCCTTAGATCCTAAGACCTTCCTCCATCAGCAGGGCCCCCATTCAGGCTCTATGGAAAAACCTGACCCAAAACCCCAGACCAAAGAGAACTCCATCCAGCCCAGCCTGGCTGGCATTCACCAGGTATCCCACCAGCAGCCAGTGCTAGGGCTGGCTTGGCTGAAGACACTCGTATGATGTTTCAGGAGCAAGTGACCTTTGAGGACGTGGTGGTGGACTTCACCCAGGAGGAGTGGGGGCAGCTGGAGCCTGCCCAGAGGACCTTGTATTGTGATGTAATGCTGGACACCTTCAGGCTTCTGGTCGCTGTGGGTAAGGCCACACCCGTGTCCTTGATGGTCTGCTCCTGATATGGATTCTGATTCTACTAGGTTAAATATGGGTATAGGACTGTCCTTTAAAAGCAAATGCCTGGGCGTGTGTCTTGAGCTTTAAGAACCTGATTGTTGGCTGGGCGCGGTGGCTCACGCCTGTAATCCCAGCACTTTGGGAGGCCGAGGCGGGCGGATCACGAGGTCAAGAGATCGGGACCATCCCGGCCAACATGGTGTGAAACCCCGTCTCTACTAAAAATACAAAAAAATTAGCTGGGCATGGTGACGCGCACCTGTAGTCCCAGCTACTCGGGAGGCTGAGGCAGGAGAATTGCTTGAACCCTGGCGGCGGAGGTTGCAGTGAGCCGAGGTCGCGCCACTGCACTCCAGCCTGGCGCCTGGGGACGGAGTGAGACTCTGTCTCAAAAAAAAAAAAAAAAAAAGAACCTGATTGTTGGGCTGGGTGCAGCGGCTCACACCTATAATCCCAGGACTTTGGGAGGCCGAGGCGGGCAGATCACGAGGTCAAGAGATTGAGACCATCCTGGCCAACGTGGTGAAACCCCGTCTCTACTGAAAATACAAAAATTAGTTGGGCGTGGTGGCACGTACCTGTAGTCCCAGCTACTCGGGAGGCTAAGGCAGGAGAATCATATGAACCCAGGAGGCGGAGGTTGCAGTGAGCTGAGATTGTGCCACCACACTCCAGCTTGGTGACGGAGTGAGACTCTGTCTCAAAAAAAAACAGAACCTGACTGTTTTAATGTTGGAAATATCAGTTAGGACCAATATTAGTAAATCACAGACTCAACCTGAAATCACCAGAAGCAGAAAAACATGAGGTGAGGGAAACATACTGGGTCTCAAGACAACAGAATCCCAGGGTAGACCAGGGTCCTCTGTAGAGCTGTCAGGAGCCCCTGCCTCTTCAATACTTCCATCTGCACTTCTGCCTTAGTCTGTTAGGGCTGCTAAAATATCTTAGACTGGGTAATTTATAAACAATAGATATTTGTTGCTCACAGTTCTGGAGGCTGGGAAGCCTAAGATCAAAGTATCAACAAATTCAGTGTTTGATGAGGGCCTGCTCCTCACTGATGGCACTTTCTCCCTGTGTCCTGCCATGTCATAAGGGGCAGGGGAGCTCCCTCAAGCTTCTTTTATAAGGGCACCAATCCCATTCATGAATAGAGCCCTCATGAATTAATCCCTTCCGCAAGGCCCTATCTCAACACTATCACATTGGGTATTAGGTTCCAACACTGGAACCTTTTTTAAGAAATGGTCTTGTTCTCTGGCCCAGGCTAGAGTGCTGTGGCACAGTCATGGCTTGCTGCACACTCAACCTCCTGGTTCAAGTAAACCTCCCATTTCAGTCTCTCAAGTAGCTGGGACTACAGGTGCGTACCACCACACCCAGCTAACTTTTAAAATTTTTGTAGAGATGGGGACTTGCTGTGTTGCCCAGGCTGCCCTCAAACTCTAGACTAAAGTGATCCTCCCACCTCAGCCTCCCAAAGTGCTGGGATTATAGGCATAAGCCCCTATGTATAGCCTGAATTTTAGGGGGACACCAACATTCAGACCATAGCAGTCTCTTTCTGGCTTTATTTCCAGATAGGCTTCTCTGGAGGTGGCAAGGCAACTGCCAGGGTGCCTTTCCTGGGTCCGAGACCAGCAGAAAAGACAGGGTCTATGGCCCAGGCGTCATCAAGTCCCCTGAGTTGTCTTGGTTTGGCTGCCAGGTCTTCACAATGATCATTGTTGCCAGCGGGCAGGGGAAGAAGCTGAGTTCTGATTGGCCAGGCCTGGGTCACATGTCCACCCCAGAACCAAGGGTAGGGTCCGGGACAGAGAGTAGGGGAATGGAGTCCCTGAGGAACATCTAAGGTTGTTGGTATGACAACTGAAGTCACTCGGGGTCCCCAGCCATTTGGGACCTGGAATGGGCTGAGGGTCAGGAAGGGTCCTGGGATACAAATGCTCACTCTAGGGTCTCTCCCTGAGCAGGACATGGGTTACCAAAGCCGAACATCATCTCCCTGCTGGAGCAAGAGGCAGAGCTGTGGGCAGTGGACCCTGGAGTTCCCCAAGGTGTGTACCAAGGTGAGATGGGACCCCTTCAGGGCTGAGAGAAGCCTGTCCATGCTTGCTTCTGGTTTCTCTGTCTGCATCTGCTAATTCTTCACAGCAAATTGACTGCTCAGCCTTAGTGAAGATTTATCAAGCACCCATTTTGCTGTGAGTGATACCAAGTCTTTATCTTCACTGAATTTACATTCTTGGTGAAGGAGTTGGGAAGACAAGCAGTAAAATGAGTTGGATGATTAGAGATTGTGATGAATGCTGAGAAGATGAAAATGAGTGATGAGGCAGAGACTAGGATGGGAGTGAGGAGACTTTCGCAGAGAGATGAGGGATAGCCTCTCTAAGGAGGTGACATGTGACTTGAAGCCTGAGCCATGAGGCAGTCTGAGAGAACAGTAGTATTTCAGGCAGAGTAAACAGCAGGTGCAAAGGCCTGAAGTGATGCATCAGTCAGCTCATGCGTAGAAAAAGCACTCTGACCTCAGTGGCTTAAATAATTGTTTGTAACTCATGTGTCTGTGGGTCAGTGGATCCAGGCTGGGTTCTGCCATGTGACTGTAGGGTGATTGGTAGGTAGCAGAGATATCCTAGCCCACCGACAGGAAATTTCCCATTGGCATCAGGTGGGAAGCGTGGCCAGAGTCCAGGAGGGATGGCCAGTGTGGGTGAGGGTCACAATAGGGTCCTTCCACATCAATAACAGGCAGCTTTTACCCAGTATATTAGCTTCCTGTTGCTCTTCCTGCAACAAGTTACAATTGACCCTTGAACATGGTTTGAACCGTGTGGGCCCATTTTTACGTGGATTTTCTTCTGCCTCAGCCACCCCTGAGACAGCAAGACCAACCCCTCCTGTTCTTTCTCCGCCTACTCACTGTGAAGAGAATGAGGATAAAGATCTTCATGGTGATCTACTTCCATGTAATGCATAGTAAATATATTTTCTCTTCCTTATGATTTTTTAAAATAGCATTTTCTTTTCTCTAGCTTACTTTAAGAATACATTATATAATATATATATAAAATATGTGTTAACTAAGGGCTGGGAGCAGTGGCTCACCTGTAATCCCAGCACTTTGGGAGGCCGAGGTGGGAGAATTGCTTGAGCCCAGGATCATTTGATCAAGGCCCCTGAGTTGTGTCAGACAGATCATTTGAGGTTGGGAGTTCAAGACCAGTCTGGCCAACATGGTGAATCCCTGTCTCTACAAAAAAATATAAGAAAAGAAAATTAACTGGGCATGGTGGTGCGTGCACCTGTAGTCCCAACTACTTGGGAGGCTGAGGCAGGAGAATTGCTTGAACTCAGGAGGTGGAGGTTGCAGTGAGCCAAGATCACGCCACTATGCTCCAGTCTGGGTGACAGAACGAGACCACGTCTCAAAAAAAATAAAAATAAAGTGTTAACTATTTTATCAGTATGGTCAACAGTAAGCTTTTAGTAGGTAAGTTTTTGGGGAATTAAAAGCTATACACAGATTTTCTTTTTCTTTTTTTTTTTGAGACAGAGTCTTGCTCTGTCGCCAGGTGCCAGGCTGGAGTGTAGTGCCGTGATCTTGGCTCACTGCAACCTCCATCTCCCGGGTTCAAGCAATTCTCCTGCCTCAGCCTCCTGCATAGCTGGAACTACAGGTGCGTGCCACCATGCCCAGCTAATTTTTGTATTTTTTAGTAGAGACGGGGTTTAACCATGTTGGCCAGGATGGTCTCAATCTCCTGACCTCGTGATCCACCCGCCTCGGCCTCCCAAAGTACTGGGATTACAGGTGTGAGCCACCATGACCGGCCCACAGATTTTCTATTGCACTGGGTTCAGTGCCCCTAGCCCCCTCATTTTTCAAGGTCAACAATACTACAAACTTGGTAGCATAAAGCAAAGTGAATTATCTTAAAGTTCTGGAGATCAGAAGTCCAAAATAGGTCTTGCTGGGATATAATAAAGATGTCAGCAGGGCACTATTCTTTCTGGAGGCTCTGGGGAAGGGAAGAATCCATTTCTTTCTTTCTCTCCTTTTTTGTTTTCTTAGAGATAGGTTTTTGCTTTCTTGCCCAGGCTGGAGTGTGGTGGTATCATTGTGGCTCACAGCAGCCTTGACCTTATGGGTTCAAGCAATCCTCCTGCCTCAGCCTCCTGAGTAGCTGAGACTACAGGCATGTGTCACCATGCCCAGCTAACTTTTTCTTTATTTTTTGTAGAAACAAGGTCTTGCCATTTTGCCCAGGCATGTCTTAAACTCCTGAGCTCAAGCAATCCTCCTGCCTCAGCTGCCCAAAAAGTGTTGAGATTATAGGCATGAGGCCCTGTGCCTGGCTAATAATCCATTTCTTTGCATTTTTCAGCTTCTAGAGGCACCCACATTCCTTGGCTATGGCCTTGTCCATCTTCACAGTCAGCAAGGGCTGGTCAAGTCTCAAATCATATTCACTGTGACTCTGACCTTTCTGCCTCTTTTCCACATTTAAGGACGCTTGTAATTACACAGGCCCACCCGGATAATCCAGTATAATTTCTCTATCTTAATGTCAGCTATATTAGCAACCTTAATTCCTCTCTCCCATGTAATTGGAAACATACAGGTTCTAGGGTTAGGATGTGGGCATCTGGGGAGGCCACTATTCTGCCACTCATTCCTGGCTTAACTTTTTTTCTTTTTTAACGGAACTTTTCCCTGAAGCGTAACAATATGGGGAAGGTGCCCACATCATACCTCTAGGCCACTGTGGTGTCAGGGTAGGGGCAGCAGGTACCCAGATCATGGCTGTGCAGAGAGGGCTGGGTACCAGGGCAAAAAGGGAGTCCTGCCAGGAAGGAGGAGGAGGAGGGAGTGCATTTGTTCATTCATTTGGCATGTATATTGAGTTCCTGCTGTGGCTATAGATACAGTGGTGAGCAAGGTGGACAGAAACCCTCATTCTCAAGGGGCATCTGAGTGCTCTCTCCTGGGCATCCCCTCTGGACCCTCCTCTGTGCTTCCCTCACAGACTCCATCCATACTCCTCGTCCCAACTGTTTTTTCCTCCCTCTCTTCTTCCTTTCCTTATTTCTTGTTTTCCTCTTCCTTATTCTGTTTTTCCCTCTCTCTCTTCCTTTCCTGGTTTGCAAAACTATATTTTTAAATGGTCAAAGCCACTTGTACCTTGAACTTTTCAAAATCATTAGTTTTATCCTTCCTCTTCCCATCTCACCATGAACTCTTTTGCCCTGGAACAGAGATTAAGGGACATTTTCAGTTTTTGCTTCTTTCAGACCTAGAATCTAGACCCAAAGTCAAACCGTCAGTTCTAAAGCAAGGCGTCTCTGAAGAAATATCCAACAGTGTCATCTTGGTAGAAAGATTCCTGTGGGCTGGTCTGTGGCACTGCAGGGGTGAGGACACTGAGGGCCACTGGGAATGGAGTTGTGAGAGCCTAGAGCCTGGCAGTGCTGGCAGCCTTCACGCCTGTGAAGACACCTGTTTAGGAGCAGTGGCAGAGGAATGGGTTTGGAGAAAACTTAAGTCTGAACTCTGATCTCCCACATCAACCAATGACTCCTGAAAGACAAGGCCCCCACACATGGGGAACACGTGGAAAAAGGGAGAAGCCAGACCTAAATGTTCTACAGAAAACCTGTGTAAAAGAGAAACCCTACAAATGTCAGGAATGTGGAAAGGCCTTTAGTCACAGCTCAGCACTTATTGAACACCACCGGACACACACAGGAGAGAGACCTTATGAATGTCCCGAATGCAGAAAAGGCTTCCGAAACAGCTCGGCACTTACTAAACACCAGAGAATCCATACTGGAGAGAAACCCTATAAATGCACTCAGTGTAGGAGGACCTTCAACCAAATTGCCCCACTTATCCAGCACCAGAGAACTCACACAGGTGAGAAGCCCTATGAGTGCAGCGAATGTGGGAAATCCTTCAGCTTTAGGTCCTCCTTCAGCCAACACGAGCGAACTCACACAGGCGAGAAGCCCTACGAGTGCAGCGAGTGCGGGAAAGCCTTCCGGCAAAGCATCCACCTCACCCAGCATGTGCGAATCCACACTGGGGAGAAACCCTATCAGTGCAGTGAGTGTGGCAAGGCCTTCAGCCACAGCTCGTCCTTGACAAAACACCAGCGAATCCACACAGGGGAGAAGCCCTATGGGTGCCATGAATGTGGAAAAGCCTTCACCCAGATCACACCACTGATTCAGCACCAGAGGACCCACACAGGAGAAAAGCCCTATGAATGCAGTGAGTGTGGGAAAGCCTTCAGCCAGAGCACACTCCTGACTGAGCATCAGAGGATTCACACAGGAGAGAAGCCCTACGGATGCCATGAGTGTGGGAAAACCTTCAGCCACAGCTCCTCCCTCAGCCAGCATGAGCGGACACACACAGGAGAGAAGCCCTATGAGTGCAGTCAGTGTGGGAAGGCCTTCCGGCAGAGCACACACCTCACTCAACACTTGCGAATCCACACAGGGGAGAAGCCCTACGAGTGCAACGACTGTGGCAAGGCATTCAGCCACAGCTCGTCCCTAACCAAACATCAGCGAATCCACACTGGGGAGAAGCCCTATGAATGCAATGAGTGTGGCAAAGCCTTCAGCCAGCTTGCTCCCCTCATTCAGCATCAGAGGATCCACACAGGAGAGAAACCCTATGAATGTAACCAATGTGGCAGAGCTTTCAGCCAGAGTTCCCTGCTCATCGAACACCAAAGGATTCACACCAAGGAAAAGCCCTATGGCTGCAATGAGTGTGGGAAATCCTTCAGCCACAGCTCCTCACTCAGCCAGCATGAAAGGACTCACACTGGGGAAAAGCCCTATGAGTGTCACGATTGTGGGAAGTCCTTTAGGCAGAGCACCCACCTCACTCAGCACCAGAGGATCCACACAGGAGAGAAGCCGTATGCCTGTAGGGACTGTGGAAAGGCCTTTACACACAGCTCCTCCCTTACCAAGCACCAGAGAACTCACACTGAGTAAACCCAACTTCACATGTGCTGGGGACATAGGAAGACCTGAAGCCATAGCTCATATCCCTTTCTAGATTTGACCCAATCATACACATGAGAAATGTATATTCATACACAAGCCTTTTTTTTTGAGATGGAGTTTCGGTCTTGTTGCCCAGGCTGGAGTGTGATGACGTGATCTTGACTCACCACAACCTCCACCTCCAGGGTTCAAGCAGTTCTCCTGCCTCAGCCTCCCAAGTAGCTGAGATTACAGGCATGCGCCACCACACCCAGCTAATTTTGTATTCTTGGTAGAGATGGTGTTTCTCCATGTTGGTCAGGCTAGTCTCGAACTCCTGACCTCAGATGATCTGCCTGCCTTGACCTCCCAAAGTGTTGGGATTACAGGCATGAGCCACTGTGCCTGGCCCATACACAAGCCTTTTCACATAGCACACCCCTCAAACACTCTCACAGAGTTCACACTGATGAAAAATGACTGTGGGACAACCAAGCTCTAGGTCATCCATCCCTGCATCCAAACTGTAGGGAAATGTGTAGATAATCAACACTCAGGACCTTCAGCCTTGAATAGCCGTTAGTGCTACATTATAGAACCTACAAAAAAAGAAATGGAACAAATATAGTGGATCCAGGGTTAGCTTTTGTCCAAGGATTCACTGTATTCCAAACCAGAGATGTTCAAACTGGTGAGAAACCCAACAAATGCCTTTCATATACAAGAACCAAATGAAGTCAGAATTTGCCATTAATGCACATTACATTGTTCAGAGGAAAGTGCTTATGAATGGTGCAGGTTGACTCTGATATTCCCAAATGACAGTATGGCAGAGTGTTCTAGAAATGAGAGTGGCATCTTTATGGAATCACTATGGATACTGACTGTCTGAGTAAAAAGCTGTCTGATTTGCCTGTGTATTGTTTGATCAGGGTACGTGGAAGCCAGTCACAGATTTGAATTCCATGACAAAGCATCAGTGTACTATAAACAGATTTTTAGTTATCCCTGCATTATTTTTGCAATAAATCTTTATATGCAAGGAGATTGAAAAGCTTTGTATGGGAAGACTCAAAATGTAAAGCTGCTTCCATAGAGTCTCACTAATTCTGAGATGGCTTTTGCTGCTCTGTTCTCCCTCTACATTTCTCTGCAGAACTTGCATTAGAAACACAGATATTTGTTTGTTTTTTTACAAAAAGGAAGAATTTTCCTTTGTTAAACCATCATCTTGTAAGCAATAGCAAATTCATGTTAGAAACTTATGTTTTGCAAGATTCATCTTTGGGAAATGTTAAAGTTAATCCTTTTGAACTGTGTTTTCACTGATTCTGCATCCTGCTGTTTAGTAAGGTTTTGTTTTCATACAATTTAACATTTTGTTGAACCCTGAGTCCAAAAACAGTCTTTCTGACAACTATAACCTTTAAATGGTGACTTGCTGCCCTCATTAGAAATGGCATTGGCTGTGTTTAGTTATCTGTTGTGGTTACATCCATCAGTTTGCTTTTTCTAATCCCAGTGCTGGGATATACATTTCTAGTTACTTAAAATTTCTCTCTTGGGGAAACCATGTTGCAGACAGTCTTCCAATGCTGCTTCTCAGTATGATTGTGGAGTGCCTCTTGGATTAATGCCTTTGTCATTTAAAAGCCACTGGAGAGTCAGGCGTGGCTGCACCTGCCTCTAGTCCCAGCTGCTTGGGAGGCTGAAGTGGGAGGATCACCTGAACCCAGGAATTCTGGGCTGTAGTGTGCTATGCTGATTAGTGTCCACACTAAGTTCGGCATCAATATGATGGCCTCCTTGGAGCAGATGACCACCAGCTTGCCTAAGGAGGGTGAACCAGAGCAGGTCAAAACTCCCATGCTGGTTAGGCTCACACCTGTAATCCCAGTACTTTAGGAGGTCAAGGCAGGCAGATCGCCTGAGGTCAGGAGTTCGGGACCAGCCTGGCTAACATGCTGAAACCCCATCTCTACTAAAAATACAACATTAGCTGGGCACGGTGGTACATGCCTTTAATCTCAGCTACTTGGGAGGCTGAGGCAGGAGAATCACTTGAACCCAAGAGACAGAGGTTGCAGTGAGCCTAGAGTGTGCCATTGTACTCCAGCCTGGGTGACAAGAGTGAAACTCCCATCTCAAAACAAAACAAAACATAACAGTCCCATGCTGATCAGTAGTGGGACTGTGCCTGTGAATAGCCACCGTGCTCCATCCTGGGTAACACAGTGAGACACCATCTCTAAAAAAAAGCCACTGGAGAAAGCCAGGATACAGAGTACATAGCAACACTGTCCCACTGAAACAATGCACGTCACATAAATTAATATTCTGGTACCCCCACTGAAAAAGCAAAAAGAGGCCGGGCGCGGTGGCTCACACCTATAATCCCAGCACTTTGGGAGGCCGAGGCGGGTGGATCACGAAGTCAAGAGATCAAGACTATCCTGGTCAACATGATGAAACCCCGTCTCTACTAAAAATACAAAAATTAGCTGGGCATTGTGGCACGTGCCTGTAGTCCCAGCTACTCGGGAGGCTGAGGCAGGAGAATTGCTTGAATCCGGGAGGCGGAGGTTGCGGTGAGCCGAGATCGCGCCATTGCACTCCAGCCTGGGTAACAAGAGCGAAACTCCGTCTCAAAAAAAAAAAAAGAAAAAGAAAAAGAAAAAGCAAGAAGAGGGCCAGGCACAGAGGCTCATGCCTATAATCCCAGCATTTTGGGAGGCTGAGGTAGGTGGATCAGTTGAGGCCAGTCTGGCCAACATGGCGAAACCATGTCTCTGCTAAAAATACAAACACTAGCCAGGTGTAATGGTGTGCACCTGTAATCCCAGCTACTCGGGAGGCTGAGGCATGAGAATTGCTTGAGCCTGGGAGGCAGAGGTTGCAGTGGGCCAAGACTGTACACACTAGCCTGGGTGACAGAGCACGACTCTCTCAAAAAGAAAGAAAAAGCAAGAAGAAACAGGTGAAACTAATGTTTACCCCTATAGATCCCAAATGTTAGCAGTTTAACATGTCAATATAAAAAATTCCTGAGATATTTGCATTCTTTGTTACATGACACCTTCAGAGTCTAGTGTGCATCTTATGCTTGCATCGTACCTCAGCATTCACCATGGCCACATTTCAAGTGCTCATCTCACACGTGGAGCCAGCTGGTGGCTGTACTGGTGCCGCTCAACAGCCTTAGTCTTTGGTCGGCTGTTTTGTCCTCCCTCCCTCTACTGCACGTGTCTTCCTGCCTTTCCCTGTGTTCCTATCCTTGTGTAGCTTCTTGTGCTCTAGGAAACCAAATGTGCTAGGAAGATCTGCGGCTTTAGGTTACTGCAATGACAGGTGCCTACTCTTATTTCAGGCTCTCTAGGATATTCTTATCACAGAATATTACATTCAGGAAAGAGATTATGGCCACTCTTCCAATTCATGTCAGTGAAACTGGAATCTAGCACATGTTCTTCTGAAGTCCTCTCAAAGTGCTAGATTGACATCACAAAAAAATAGTAATGTGACTTCCCTCCTCCTCACACAGCTCCTCCTCATCAGACCTCCTTCCGCGACACCAAGGAAATACAGCAGGGACTGGGAACTACGGAGAGGTGCCCACAGTATCACTTCTGTCCTAAGCCAGGGAAAGAGATGAGATTCCCCTCTCTGGTGCCAAGCCAGTGGAAAGGAACTGTGGGAATTACACCCTCCTGAGTCTAGAGGACCTTGCTTAGAATGCTTCAGTTGTTGGCACACAGTAGAAGATCAAGTGGGAAAATGTGAATGCAGGTTAAATAAGAATGAGGGAGAGTTCTGAGGCTAGTTCATAAGAGGCCATATAGCTTCCATCTTTTTTGCTGGAACACTTGTGCTTGGAGCCCTGAGACACCACTTGAGAAACCCACTGACCCAAGGCTACCATGCTATAAGGATGAAGCCACCCAGACTCTGCTTAGGGTGTCCGTACGCTCCTAGTCTGAATCTTCCCAGGGTCATCAGGCATGTGAGAGAACAGTCTTCAGATGATTCCAGCCTCCCAGCTTTCAAGGTACCTCCGCCTTCAAGTTCCCAGCTGAGGTCCCCAAACATTGTGGAGCAGATAAAAGTCATCCCTGAATCTTTTATTTTTTTTTTTTTTTGGAGACAGAGTCTAGCTCTGTTGCCCATGCTAGAGTCCAGTGGCATGATTTCGACTCACTGCAACCTCTTTGCCTCCCGGGCTTGAGCCTCCCAAGTCACCAGAATGTTGCCCAGGCTGGTCTCAAATTCCTGGGCTCAAGTGATCCTCTTGCCTCAGCCTCCCAAATGCTAGATTATTATAGGCATGAGGTACCACGAAAAATGCATCTTGGGTGGAAGAATCTTAGAGAATTAACCATCTTTTGGCTTTCCATTATGTTTCTGAAAAAAACTCAGGAAAGCTGGTGCAATGGTTTGGCTATTTGTCCCCTCCAAATCTCATGTTGAAATGTGATCCCCAGCATTGGAGGTGGGGCCTAGTGTGAGGTATGTGGGTTATGGGGTGGACCCCACATGAATGGCTTGGTGCTGTCCTCATGATAACCAGTGAGTTCTCACTTTATGAGCTCACCCAAGAGCTGGTTATTTAAAGGAGCCTGGTACCTCCTCCTCTCTCTCTCGTTTTCTCTCTCACTATGTGATATACCAGCTCCTCCTCTGCCTTCTGCCATGACTGGAAGCTTCCTGAGGCCTCCCTGTAGTGTAGATGCCAGCAGGAGGCTTCCTATACAGCCTGCAGAACTGTAAGCCAAATAAACCACTTTTCTTTATAAATTAACCATCCTCAGGTATTCCTTTATAACAATGTAAACGGACTAACACAGCCAGGGCCCTTGGAAGTTTCGTGGAAGCACTGGGTAGGGCTGATGTGTGGTGGTCACTGTCCCTCCTGAGCTTCTGAGCTTCTGTCTGTGAGAGGGAGATTCTTTCAGGCAGCAAGTATTTTCTAATCAGCAACTATATAGGTCAGGTCCAATTCCAGACTCTGACAACCAGAATGATGAAACTTCTGGCCTCAGGAGCTTATATTTTCATGGGGAAATGGAAAATAAAGAGAAATGAGGATGTTATGGGCACATTCCACAATAAGTGTTATGTAGAAACAGATCAACGAAGGGAAACTCTGGGCCGGGTGTGGTTGCTCACAGCTGTAATCTCAACACTTTGGGAGGCCAAGGCAGGTGGATCACCTGAGGTCGGGAGTTCAAGACCAGCCTGACCAACGTGGAGAAACCCTGTCTCTACGAAAAATACAAAATTAGCTGGGTATGGTGGTGCATACCTGTAATCCCAGCTACTTGGGAGGCTGAGGCAGGAGAATCACTTGAACCCAGGAGGCCGAGGTTGCGGTGAGCCAAAATCACATCCTTGCACTCCAGTCTGGACAATGAGAGCGAAAGTTCGTATCAAACAAAATAAAAAAAAGAAAAATTTTAATTCCTCTGGCCTTTTTTTTTTCTAGACAGGGTTTAATTCTGTCACCAAGGCTGTAACTTCAACCTTCTAGGCTGAAATGATCTGTCTCACCTCAGCCTCCTGAGTAGCTGGGAATACAGGCATGTGCCATCACACCGGGTTAATTTTTAAATTTTTTGTAGAGATGAAGTCTTGCTATGTTGCCCAGGCTGGTCTCAAACTCCTGGGCTTAAGTAGTCCTCTTGCCTCAGCCTCCCAAATGCTGGGATTCTAGGCATGAGCCACTGCACCCGGCCTCTCTGGACTTTTCAGTTACCTGAGCCAATAAATTCTTTTTTGACTTAACACCACTGCAAGTAACAGAAAATTCAACCCAATTTAAAAAATACAACTGGTAAGCTGGGTGTGGCGGCTCACACCTGTAATCTCAGCATTTTGGGAGGCCAAGGCGGGTGGATCATTTGAGGTCAGCAGTTTGAGAGCAGCCTGGCCAACATGGTGAAACCCTGTCTCTACTAGAAATACAAGAAAAAAAATTAGCTGGGCATGGTGGTGCATGCCTTTACTCCCAGCTACTTGGGAGGCTGAGGAAGGAGAATCGCTTGAACCCGGGAGGCAGAGTTTGCAGTGAAGCACGATTGGGTCACCGTACTCCAGCCTGGGCAACAAAGTGAGACTGTCTCAAAAAAAAAAAAAAAAAAAGAGAAACACAACTTGTAAATTACCTGCCCTTCAATGTGCAGTGATAATTGAATGAGCTCTTGGAATCCCAGAGCATGTAGCAAAGTATAAAGTGAATGTAAAACACTGTTCATTAGCATCACTTGTAAAACTGTCACATCCGTTAAATGCCCAACAAAAGAGACTTTCTGAAGACCGTCTCTGTTACAGCACACACATACTTTATATAGCATCATACAGATGTATATATTTAGATACTGTACACATTCATATAGAGAGGAGGAGATTAAAGCTTTAGTTGTCTTTAGGAGAAGCCAAGAGTGACACATGAAACCACCTGTCACTGGCTCTAGCCTACATCTGAACTCAGTGAATTAGATTTCTTTTTTTAAGATGGGGTTTCACCATGATGGCCAGGCTGGTCTTCAACTCCTGACCTCAGGTGATCCACCCACCTCAGCCTCCCAAAGTGCTAGGATTACAGGCCTGAGCCGCCGCGCCCGGCCAAGTGAATTAGATTTCTGCTGGGAGGCTTTCCTGCCTTCGAAGGCCGCTTCATGCATTTCTCTTTCTTCCTTTTTCCTTTTTATCCTTAGGGTCTTACTCTGTCACCCAGGTTGGAGTGCAGCGTTGTGATCATAGTTCACTGCAGCCTCGAACTCCTGGGCTTAAGCAATCCTGCCTTCGCCTCTTTAGTAGCTGAGACTACAGGCACACACCACCATGCCCAGCTAATTTTTTATTTTTTGTAAAGACAGGGGCCCACTATGTTGCCCAGGCTGGTCTTCAACTCCCAGGCACAAGCAGTCCTCCCACCTTGGCCTCCCAAAGCACTTGGATAACAGGCATGAGGCACCACTCCAACATGTTCCACGCATTTCTGTCACACACCCACCCCAAGCTGTATTTGTTTTAGGAGAGTGAGGGCTTTAAGGGAAGGCCTCGGGGTTTACTGTCAAAGGAATTGATTAGATTATTCTTCTCTTTGAACCCAGAGTAAACAAGTATGAACCA
This sequence comes from Alouatta palliata, assembly GCA_004027835.1. Lineage (NCBI taxonomy): Eukaryota > Metazoa > Chordata > Mammalia > Primates > Atelidae > Alouatta > Alouatta palliata. The sequence continues at coordinate 6,378 of PVKV010019435.1, read as the reverse complement.
CACAGAAAATCCCCATGGCCCTATGTGGGTTGCAAGCTAGTGGGCAAGACAGGCAAAGCAGGTCATCAGAAGAAAAGCAAGGTGAGTCATAGTGGAGAAAACATGTTAAGATGGGCCAGACGTGGTGGCTCATGCCTGTAATCCCAGCAATTTGGGAAGTCAACTTAGGTGGATCACCTGAGGTCAGGAGTTCAAGACCAGCCTGGACAACATGGTGAAACCCTGTCTCTACTAAAAAATACAAAAATTAGTTGGGCGTGGTGGCACGTGCCTGTAATCCCAGCTATTTGGGAGGATGAGGCAAGAGAATCGCTTGAACACGGGAGGCAGAGGTTGCAGTGAGCCGAGACCATGCCACTGCACTCCAGCCTGTGTGACAAGAGCAAGACTGCATCTCAAAAAAAAAAAAAAAAAAAAAAA
>PVKV010019434.1:0-42264 GCA_004027835.1 Alouatta palliata | reverse complement strand
CACTCTGTTGCCCAGGCTGGAGTACAGTGGCCAGATCTTGGTTCACTGTAACCTCTGCCTCCTGCATTCATATGATTCTCTTGCCTCAGCTTCCCGAGTAGCTGGGATTGCAGGTGTCCACCACCACACCTGGCTAATTTTTATATTTCTAGTTGAGACAGGATTTCACCATGTTAGCCAAGCTGCTCTTGAACTCCTGACCTCAGGTGATCTGCCTGCCTGGCCTCCCAAAGTGCTGGGATTACAGGCATGAGCCACCCTGCCTGTCCTAGAATAATTATTTCATTTGTCTACTCTTGTTTACCTTTATTTTCCTCCCAGACTGATTTCAATCCAGTATCCTAGAAAAGAGGTTCCTCCAGTGTCTATGTGGGTTACCTGGTCTTTCAAATGCTTTTTTGAAAGATAATTTCGTTGGATACGCAGTTATTGTTTGTTGGAATATTTTTTCTTACATTTAAAATATTTCACTACACCCTCTTGCTTACATGGTTTCTAATGAGAAGTTCACTGTAATTCTTACCCTTGTTTCTTGTAGGTTTTAATCTTTTGACTTCCCTCAATATTTTCTTTTGGTTTTTAGTTATTTGCAGTTTAAATATTATGTGCATAGGTGTCAATTTTAAAATTAAGTTTTAATTTTTATGGCTACATAATAGTACATTTTTATAGGCATGCGTGATATTTTAATTCATGCATACAATTAGTAGTGATCAAATCAGGGTAACTGTGATATCCATCACCTCAAATATTTATTATTTATTTGTGTTGAGATCATTCCAAATTCACTCCTCTAGTTATTTTGAAAGATAAATTATTGTTACCTATTGTGCTACTGAACACTAGATTTTATTCTTTCTGTCTAGCTGTATTTTTTTTACCCATTAATTAACCCTTATTTTTGAATTTTAATTTTAATTATTTCAATAGGTTTCTGGGGAACAGGTGATGTTTGGTTACATGAATAAATTCTTTAGTGGTGATTTCTGAGATTATGGTGCACGCATCACCTGAGCAGTGTACACGGCAACCAGTGTGCAGACTTTCAATCCTCACCCCCCCGACCCTTTCCCCTGAATGTCATAAGTCCATTGTATCATTCACCTGCCTTTGTATCCTCAAAGCTTAGTTCCCACTTATGGGTGAGAACATATGATGTTTGGTTTTCCATTCCTGAGTTACTTCTCTTAGAATAATGACCCCCAATTCCCTTCAGGTTGCTGTGACGGCCATTATTTTATTCCTTTTTATGGCTGAGTAGTATTCTATGGTATAGATAAACCACATTTTCTTTATCCACTCATTGACTAAGGGGCATTTGGGCTGGTTGCATATTTTTGCAATTGCAAATTGTGCTGAAATAAACATGCATGTGCAAGTATCTTTTTCATAAAATGACTTCTTTTTCTTTGGATAGATACCCAGTGGTGGGATTGCTGGGTCAGATGGTAGATCTACTTTTAGTTCTCCACACTGTTTTCCGTAGTGGTTGTACTAGCTTACATTCCCACTAACAGTGTACAAAAGTATCCTTTTTCACCACATTCTTGCCAATATCTGTGTTTTTTTGGAAAATTTTTGATTATGGCCATTCTTGCAGGAGTGAGAGGGTATTGTGGTTTTGATTTGCATTTCCCTGATAATTAGTGGGGTTGATTTGCATTTCCCTGATAATTAGTGATGTTAAGCATTTTTTTCATATGCTTCTTGGCCATTTGTATGTCTTCTTTTGAGAATTGTCTATTCCCATCCTTAGCTCACTTTTTGATGCAATTGTTTGTTTTGTTCTTCCTGACTTGTCTGAGTTCCTTGTAGATTCTGAATATTAGTCCTTTGTCAAATGTATGGATTGTGAAGATTTTCTACCACTTTGTGGGTTGTCTGTTAACTCTGCTGATTATTTCTTTTGCTGTGCAAAAAGCGTTTTAGTTTAATTAAGTTCCATTTATTTATCTTTGTTTTTGTTTCATTTGCTTTTGGGTTATTGGTCATGAAGTCTTTGCCTAAGCCAGTGTCTAGAAGGGTTTTTCTGATGTTTTCTTCTAGAATCTTTATGGTTTCAGGTCTTAAAGTCTTTGATCCATCTTGAGTTGTTTTTTGTGTAAGATGAGAGATGACAATCCAGTTTCATTCTTTTACATGTGGCTTGCCAATTAGCACCATTTGTTGAATAGGGTATCTTTCCCCACTTATGTTTTTATTTGATTTGTTAAATATCAATTGGATGTAAGTATTGAAGTTTATTTCTGGGTTCTCTATTTTGAACCATTGGTCTGTGTGCCTCTTTATATACCAGTGCCATGCTGCTTTGGCAACTATAGCCTTAGAGTATAGTTTGAAGTTGGGTATTGTGATGCCTCCAGATTTTTTTTTTTTTTTGCTTAGTTATGCACTTTTTTTTTGTTTCATATGAACTTTAGGATGTTTTTTCTAGTTCTCTGAAGAACAATGGTAGTCTTTTGATGGGGATTACATAGAATTTTAGATTGCTTTTTGGCAGTATGGTCTTTTTCACAATATTGATTCTATCCATCCATGATCCTGGGATGTATTTCCATTTGTTTGTGTCATCTATAATTTCTTTCAGCAGTGTTTAGTAGTTTTCCTTGTAGTGGTCTTTCACTTCCTTGGTTAAGTATATTCTTAAGTACTTTATTTGTTTTTTGCAGCTATTGTGAAAGAGGTTGAGTTCTTGATTTGATTCTCAGCTTGGTTGCTATTCATGGATAGCAGAGTTACTGATTTGTGTACATTAATTTTGTATCCTGGAACGTTGCTGAATTTATTTATCAGTTTTAGGAGCTTGTTGGATGAGTCTTTAGTGTTTTCTAGGTATACAATCATATCATCAGCAAACAGTGAGAGTTTGACTTCCACTTTAATGACTTGGATACCCTTTATTGCTTTCTCTTGTCTGATTACTCTGGTTAGGACTTCCAGTACTCTGTTAAATAGAAGTGGTAAAAGTGGGCATCCTTGCCTTCTTCCACTTCTCAGGGAGAATGTTTTTAACTTTTCCCCATTCAGTATAATGATGGCTGTGGGTTTGTCATAGAGGGCTTTAATTACATGAAGTTATGTCCCTTTTATGCCAGTTTTGCTGAGGGTTTTAATAATAAAAGATTGCTAGATTTTGTCAAATGCTTTTTTCTGCATCTATTGAGATGATCATGTGATTTTTGTTTTTTACTTCTGTTTATATGCTGTATCACATTTATTGACCTGCATATGTTAAAACGTCCCTATGTCCCTAAACCAACCCTACTTTATCTCTCTTTCCTCACTGCCCTTCCCAGTCTCTGGTAACCATCATTCTACTTACATTCTATCTCCCTTATATCAATTTTTTTTTAGTTCCCTCATGAGTATGAACGTGTGCTATTTGTCATTCTGTGTCTAGCTTATTTCCTTTAACATAACGGTCTCCAGCTCCATCCACATAGGTACAGATGACAGGATTTTATTCTTTTTTATGGCTGAATTATATTTCATTCACTATATATACCTAGTTTTCTTTGTCCATTCCTCCATTGTTAAACATTTAGGTTCCAATATCTTGGCTATTGTGAATCATGCTGCAATAAACTTTCAAGTGCAAATGTCTCTTTAATATACTGATTTCTTGTTTTTGACTGTATACCCAGCAGTAGGATTGCTGGATCCTTTGATAGTTCTATTTTTAGTTTGTTGAGGAACGTAAATACTGCTTTCCACAGTGCCTGTATTATTTTACATTCTCAAACAGTATATGAGCATTTACCTTTCTCTACCTCCTCACCAGCTTCTATTGTTATTTACCTTTTTGATAATAGCCTGAGGTGGGATGATACTGTGATTTTGATTTGCATTTCTCTGATGATTAGTGATGTTGAGCGTCATATTCCTGTAAACTATTTGTATGTCTTTTTTTGAGAAACATCTATTTAGATCTTTAATATATTAAAAATTGGATTATTTGATTTTTTTGCTATTAAGTTGTTTGAGCTTCTTATATATTTTTGCTATTTATCTTTTGTCAGGTTGATAGTTTGCAAATATTTTCTTCATTCTGAAGATTGTCTCTTCACTTTATTGATCCTTTCCTTTGCTGTGAAAAAAATTTTAACTTGAGTATTTATCCTGCTTGATGTATTCTGAGCTTCTTGGATCTGTGGTTTGATGTCTGCCATTAATTTCAGACAATTCTCAGTGAGTATTACTCCAAATACCTTTTCTGTTCCATTCTCTCTTTCTTCCTCAACTATGCATATTTTATATACTTTGAAAGTATCCACAGCTCTTGAGTATTCTGTATGTTTCATTCTTTTTATCTCTTTACATTTCATTTTGGGAAGTTTCCATTGAAATATCTTCAGCGTCACTGATTCTTTGCTTAGCCATGTCAACTCTACTGATGAGCCCATGGAAAGCATTCTTTATTTCTTTTATAGTATTTGTATTTATTTGACATTTTAATCTATTCTTGTAGTTTCTTTATTTTTATTTATTTACTTATATATTTTTTGAGATGGAGTCTTGCTCTGTAACCCAGGCTGGAGTACAGTGGTGAAATCTAGACTCACTGCAACCTCTGCTTTCTGGGTTCAAGTGATTCTCTTTTGTCAGCCTCCTAAGCAGCTGGGATTACAGTCATGCGCCGCCATGCCCACAAATTTTTGTATTTTTAGTAGAGACAGGGTTTTCCCTTGTTGGCCAGGCTGGTCTCAAACTCCTGACCCCAGGTGATCCACCTGCCTCAGCCTCCCAAAGTGCTGGGATTACAGATTTAAGCCACCATACTCGGCCCTTTCTTACAGTCTCTATCTTTCTGTTTCCATTATTCATATATGTTCTTGGATTTTGTCTAATTTTTCCATCATATTTCTTAACATATCACAGTTATTTTAAATTTCCTGTCTAACAATATCCACGTTTTGTATCTCAGTCTAGTCTAGAGGTTACCTTTGTCTCTTAAGACTGTGTTCCTTCTTGCCTTGCAGCATGCTTTATACTTTTGTTGTTGTTGTTGTTGTTGAAAGCCAACATGATGCATCAGGTAATAGGGACTGAGATAAATAATCTTTATATGGGCAAATAATGTTTTTTTTGGATAAAATTTTATGGTAATTTGGCTAAAAGTTGGACGGTGCTTAATGTTTCCTCTATAGCTGTAAGCACCAGAGGTTAAGATCTCACTAGTGTTTTTGTCTTTATTCTTCTTTTGTTTTTGCATCTCCCCAGTAACTCCCTAAATGAAATCTGTACCTGGCAGTACTTTCCATTATAATTACTTGCTGTTGCACAGGGGCTTTTCTAATGTGGTGGTAATATGAGACGGGGAGAGAAAGAGTTCTATAACCTTATGTTTTCTTTTCTTCTCAGTCTTTTAGTGACCAGTCCCTAGGTTGTGACCTTTATAAGTGTTTCTTAACTTTTATCCCCATTCCCTCTTACCCCACACTGTCCACCACATACTTAGGTGAAACAGGAAGGCTAGGATTTGGAATTGGGTGACTTCCCTTCTCCTTTGTGAATATGGCTCTAGTAATGTGTTTTCCCCTGATGAGTAGGTCTTTGTTATGGAGAACACTTGGTATATTTCAAGATAATTTCTTTTCCCCTACCCCTCCCAGAATGATATGAGGATTTTCATTGGCTCTTTACTGTGAGAATCTGATGAGTTTCCCAAGAAAAAGTCTCCCAAAGTTTAGGGGTCTGTGTAAAACTCATCCCCTGTAAAATTTAAAGCTTTCTTCTTCATCCATATTTAGCCTTCCAGTAGTTTATCAAAGTTACCACTTAAGTATTGCTACTAGTTTATGGCTCCAGCTGTTTCTGCATATAGTAAGCTGATCCCAGCTGTGATTCTCTGTATTCACTTGTTTTTTGGATTTCAGGGAGGCAGTTTTCCCTGAAACCTCAATTCTTAGAAGGACCCAATTCATTGAATTTCAGTCTGTTCAATTTTTTTCTCTCTGTCTTTTTGTAAGTTATGAAAGAGGTAACTTTCAGTTTGTTTACATGTTGGAATGGAAACAAAGTTCTATGCTGACTTACTGTTTTAAGGCTCCAGGAGCATTAGTTAGTTCTCCCTAACTCAGCAAGCATTATCATGAGTCCAGTTCCTAAATTGCCTGCAGAATTTCTGGCCTGCCAAGGCAAGTATTAATAAAGCCATATAGGTTGTTGCCATTGGACCTTTACAAGATTTGTCAGTTTGAGAAAATGGTGTGCATGCACTATAAAATATTGTATGTTGTCATCAAAATAACAACTAGATATATTTATATTTATGAAAACAAGATATTTAAGCAAACAGAAGAAGCACTTATAAGTGGATTATAATTCTAAAACACGACAAAACCACATTATTTCCATGAGAATAAATAAAAATTCTCTATCTGAATTGCCAAAAAACTTCCAAAAAATGTTGTTCATACCTTCGGAGAGGAGTTATTAATAACATCACCTTCTCTGAGGATTGCTTGGTAACATTTACACTTGCCTTAAGTTCCATTCTTATCTACATTTGGGCACATGAAAAGGAGAAAATCAAGCTCTGATATATTGAGTAGGCAGCAGTAGTCAGCTTCCTATTATCAGCAGGGTACTGTCTTGGCAACATATCATTGTAATTTATGACTTGATTAAGAAGAGAAACTCTGCTCTTCAACATTTACCACCCTATATGATTCAATGGTAGTATCTCTCTAGGTCATCTATAAAAATAACCCCAATGATAAATATAGCTTATATAAAATATTAGCTTAATGATTGCTATAGCTGGATACCAGTGAGTTGAGTTAGTGAAATTACCCAATCATTAATTTTCTCCAAATATTCCAAATAATTTTTTGGGGGCAAATACATTAATTAGTAAAAGTCCAGGTCACTTTCTCTGAGGAAAACAGATCTGGTGTTTTTCTTTCCAGCTTGGCCATTAGTTGGTGCTGAATCTAAGAGATAGCTAAGAGCATGATTTTCTTGCTCTGGGAACTTCTCATAGAAATAGTGTGGTATTGTTGGGTTTTAAAATTATGATCCACTTATAGTTGTTTATTCTGTTTGCTGCAATATCCTGTTTTCATTTGATATACACTAATTCTGCCACGATCATGTTGTCTGGCTTAATATATATTTAATCATAGGGCTTTACAGTTTCAGAAAACTATAACATCTTATCTCCACTATTGGGCCAATTTTAAAACTGATGATCTAAGTATTACATATTACTTCTTGATAATGAACTGAATTCACAATTAGTCTTAACTTGGTGAAGAGAGTAAAGTTATAACACATTCTAAAGTACTTTATAAAAATTTGCTGTCAAATTTTGTTATTAATATATTGCACCTTGACCATTTATATCACCTTCCTTGGGCACATTGTAACAGGCAAAGCCAAGCAAAAATTAATGAATTTTAGAAATAAAGTTGTGTAGTTACAATTTCCCAAGTTCCCTCATTCCCTTCACCTAATTTAGAAATCTTAGTGGAGTCCCTATCTTACTTTCTTTTATATTCAACCTAATGACTTAATTATGTAAACAATGAAGCCAAACGTTTAAATCTTTTCTACCACCAGATTTCATTCATAACTAGTTTTATAATTTTCTATTTCAATTTTCATTGAGACCACTACTCTGTGGATGAAATTGAATGTGGTATGTTTGCGTGATGTGTCCTTGCCCAGTTATGCACCTTGGTAGTAGTAAATTATGCACTGTCATCAAAATTAATACATGCCATTGGACAATATTCTCTGAGATTGCTTCTGTTTTGGAAGCAAAGTGTTGAGCAGTGGTAATCCTAGCTAACCCCAGTTTGTAGGCCGCTTGAACCTGCTAGTAGAGTATCAGTAGAATTCACTTGCCAGCTACGCCAACCCCCTTGATCAGGAGAAATTTGTCCCATAGTCATTTTGAAGTGATTTCTTCCCCATTGACACTCAGTGAAGTTCTTTGTGGCATTAGTTACATTCTCTCCTTTCCTGTTGGTGCTTAGCTAAGCACTCATATGCTTACTTATTTAATGAATTTAGCTAGCTCCAGAGATCTGACTATTATAGCATCTACCATAATCAGCAGTGAAGCCACTGAGTTAGGTAAGTCCCTCTGATAACCATAAAGGTCGTTTAGAGTCATCTGCACTCAAGCTATTCTTACTACTTTGGAAAGAGTACTCCATTGCTGAGCTGATGATAGAGGAGGACTTAACTTTTTCAGGTTGGTCTGCCAAACTATTGACTTCACACACTGCAGCAAGTTAATTGTCACACTATCAAAAGCATCAGCTCATGAAAGTTTGTTGCCACTTGATACCTGATATTTGATTATGAATCCAAGTAATTTCTCCTACTTATGAGTCTTTAGAATTTGTGATATTTCTTTAGATCATGAATTCTAGGTACCTGTGCCATTAATTGTTAACCAAGTTTCTGTTCCTTTATAAAGTAACCAACATTTATCAGTATACTTTTGGGATTTCGTGGTCATTGGGCCAGGGATCCTGCAACCTGCATAGTTTTTTGATTGATTAATGATCTTAATTTGCTTTGTGAGTGACAATTACATCTTTCCAACTGGCCACTGAAGCATGATATAATTTTCTAGGGAGAGGAAAAACTGTTTTTACTGCTATTTTTCCCACTACTGCAGCTTCAGATTTTTGAAATCTGGCTTTTACCTGAATTACTGGCAAAAGGCAGGGAATAGAAATTTTCATGAATTTTTCTTCCACTTAGTACTTTTTGAATATCTGAAAAGCCACTGTTGTGTTTCTAGATTAATTTTCTCAAAATCCTATTGGAAAGGTTTGTCCAAATATTTTGCCTCAAAGGATGTTTTTACTTTAAATGAAGAATAGCTAGTCAACATGGCATGGCATCAAATCCTCATTTTTTCATCTCTTTCTTTTTTTCTTTTTTTTTTTTTTTTAATTTTTTGCCACTAATGCCTGGCCATTATGATCCTTGAGTCTGAGAGAAACTTTTGTTTACTGTGCCAGTAGAAGTTAACATAAAAAGTGGATTGTTGAATGTGATCCACATAGATCAGAGATTTTACCTGGTGTTAAACTGTTTTAATCATTTCAAAGATACAGGTACTTGCAGAAAAGAGAAGAGAGACACCCAGGATACTAACGCTGTTCTTCAGATTCATGGTGCGTTAGGATACATTCTGGGTCAGATTTGGTCCATTAAGTCTCTAAGTTATGTATAAAGGGTTCCACTTACACAAAATAAAATTAATTTGGTCATTAAACATCTTCATTTTATTCATAATAATTACGTGACTTCAGTAACGTTATTGCAAGAAATCACCTCCCATCAATCCACACACTTCTGGATTGTTTTCTCTAAGCAAGCCTAGTATATTCCAGGTACATTCTACTAAATGCATTCTATTGATAAGGACATTCATCCTCTGTTTTTCAGGAGATAATCTTATTGGCAAGTTTGCAAGGGACATGCAGGTCATCTTTCTATCTTTGCTTCAATATCTTATGAAAAAGAAAAAAGATATTTTCATTCTCAAACTGAAACCTCAACGTCTCCTATCATCAAGCAACTTTCACCATTTCTGTTGTGCTCTTAACTTGGTGGCAGCTTCTCTCTGACAGGCTTTGCGGAGTGTTGCCTTTAATATTTGCAGGCAAGTCCTCAGCCAATAATATGTGCGCAATCCTAACATAGATGTATGCCCTTCTCGTCCTCCCTTAGGGATCCTCCTCTCTGAGCAACTTTATTGAGCTGTCAGTTCATGTGTTAATCATTTGTTTAATGAATATTTATTGAGGATGTACTTTGTGCAAACTCCAATTTCCCTCCAAGTTCAGTGGGACTATTGTGTTCTGCTTCTACCTCTCTGCGCTTCTGTGCTGCTCTTCTCCGGGGTCAGTCCTGTGGTTCCTGCTGTCCAGTGACTGAAAACTTACCTCACCGTTTGTCCAGTTTTATTTTTGTGCGTGTGGCAGGAGAGCATGTACAGTCTTAGTCTATGATTCTGTCACAGGCAGAAATGGAAGTCCCCATTTTTATCTTATTTTAGAGTTCAGTAGCTTTGATTTTTAATGGCCATCTGTCTGTCATAGGCTGTTGTTTGTATTCATATTTTGGTTGGCTGAATTTGATCTCTAGTAGGTTATTCTAAAAGTTAATAGGGGTGATGTTTTCTGAGTCTTTGTATATTCAAAAATCATTTATTGTAGGTTGTCTTACATGGAGGACAATTTGGTTTAGTGTAAAATATTTTTAGTCATAAAATGATGACTTTTCATAAAAGTATGGAAATTAATGAAAGACTCTTTAAGTACTTTATGAATTTTGCTCCGTTTCCTTCTTCATTGAATATTTCAGTCCTGAGTCTTGAGGCTAGTGAGAATTGTTTTCAAATACCTTCCTTTTTGCCTTACTGCCCAAAAGATGGTTAGTTTTAAAAGTCCATATAATTTTCTGTGCATGCCCTGGAATGGAGTTTGTTGGGTTATTATTTTCTGAGATATAGATTATTCTTTTTATTCTATAGGTTAATATTTTCTTTTATATCTGGGACGTTTTCTTCAATTGAAACAAATTTTTATCATGAATATGGTTATCTCACAATAATGATTATAAGTACCTTGGCTTTTCTTTCTGCTGTATCTATTCACATCTTTCTAAATTATTTATATGAATTTAATTATTTTCTCTTCCATTATTTCTAACTACTGTTTATCTTACTTCAGTTTTCAGCTGTGTTTGTTCTCTTGAATGTTGCTCTCTGTTTAACTCTTCTTGATATAATGGTTCTACTTTTTCTTCCACTTCTTTATTGAGCTGTCAGTTCATGTGTTAATCATTTATTTAATGAATACTTATTGAGGACATGCTTTGTACAAGGCACCATTCTAGGCCTTGATATTACATAAACAAATTATAGAGGCAAATCCCTGCTCTCGTGGAGCTGATATTTTCATGGAGAGAGAACATGATTACATTAAATATTATTGGAAAAAACAGTGTAATGGGAGAGAGTGTTGTGAGGGTATGTTGTAAGTTAAGAAGTGTGGTGGTTATTGTTGAGTGTCACCTTGATTGAAGGGTGCAAAGTGTTGATCCTGAGTGTGTCCGCTAGGGTATTGCCAAAGAAGATTGACATTTGAGTCAGTGGGCTGGGAAAGGCAGACCCACCCTTAATCTGGGTGGGTACCATCTATTCAGCTGCCAGCATGGCAAGAATGTAAAGCTGGCAGAAAAACATGATAAGACTATACTGGCTTAGCTTCCCAGGCTACAGCTTTCTCTCATGCTGGTTGCCTCCTGCCCTCAAACATCACACTCCAGGTTCTTCAGCTTTAGGACTCATACTGGCTTCCTTGCTCCTCAGTTTACAGACAGCCTATTGTGGAACCTCATATTGTGATAGTGTGAGTCAATACGCCTTAATTTACCCCCCTTTATAGATGCTTCTGTCCCTCTAGAGAACCCTAATAGAAGAAGAGTCTGGGTACCCTATTGATATGAGGATATTTGAGCATTTTATCTCCTGATTTTCATATTGCCTTCATATTGAGAACTTGTATCTTTGATTAGTCCTCTCATTTTATAGAAAATGTGACTTTATTGAATGTAAAATACATAACTTGTTGGAAAGTAATTGGCATTATTTTTTGTTGAGCAGGGCAGCAACATTTTGTTTTCTTTCTGAGATGGAGTTTCGCTTTTGTCACCTGGGCTGGAGTGCAGTGGCGCAATCTCAACTCACTGCAACCTCCGTCTCCCAGATTCAAGCAATTCTCCTGCCTCAGCCTCCCAGGGACCAGGCATGTACCACCATGCCCAGCTAATTTTTTTGTATTTTTGGTAGAGATGGGGTTTCTCCATGTTGGTCGGGCTGGTCTCAAACTCCCGACCTCAGGTGATCTGCCCGCCTTGGCCTTCCAAAGTGCTGGGATTACAGGCGTGAGCCACCACATCCTTTTTGCATACAGTCTTTCATAGAGGTCCCATGCTTATCACGGTTACGCATGTTTACATTGTACTTGATGGAGAAAAGGGTCTCAGGCTGTTTTTCAGTCTGTTAAGAGGGTGTTTTTCGACATATTAGTATTTTGTTTGGGATTTATTTTCAGCATTTATTTCTCTTTGGCCAATGGGTGTAGCTTTGGAAGCAGTTTCAAATTCTCTCTTCTGCCCACTTGTGGAAGAGCTTCTTCCTGCAATCTGTGCTAAGGCAGTGGCCTGCTCAGCCTCTCACTTTGCTTCAAAGAGCCAGATAATCCCAGAGACTTTCCTGTCCCCAACCTAGGGTTATTTCTGCTGTAATGAACAGAGGGATTTTATTTTGCACTTCGGTTTGTACTCGACTATAGAAAGGTATTTCCTAACTCTTTCTCATGTCTGCAAGTGTGAATTCTTTCTCTGCTTTTCTTCCCATTCATGTAGTGTCTCCACTGCAGTTGACTCCCTTTATGCATACACTTTGTGCTTCAGAGTTTCAGCTCCAAATTTCCTTGACACTGGGGGTCTGTATTTCTGATTTCTCCTTGCTTCTGGTTGAATTCTGGGAAAAATATGTGGATACTTGGTCTTTATTCTGGCTTCTTTGAACAGAATGTCTGTACTAGTAGCATTCATTTTGTGGGATTAATTTTTATAACTAATTTAAAATAATTTTCAAAGCTAGTGGTGCTATTTGGCTCAATAAAGTCAATAGTCAATAGGAATTGAAGAGAGTCCTTACGTAAGTACATCTTTAATATGAAATTGTTATTTGTTGAAAAACTAAATGTTAGAGCCATAATTTTTACTCACAGGATTTTATTTGAAATCATACAAGATATGATTAAATTATATTGGATTTAATTATAAATGCAGTATAGGATTAATTGATATTATTACACAGTCTTTAAACACATTAACTCTATAAAGTGATTTAATAGAAAAAATTCAGTCTGTTCACAAAAAAATAAATATTATAGATGTTGAGCACTGGAGCTTTTTTTTTTTTTTTTTGGTGGGGGGTACTGAGCCCTGTTGCCCAGGCTGGAGTGTATTGGTGCAATCTCAGTTCACTGCAACCTCCACCCCCTGGTTCAACTGATTCTTCTGCCTCAGCCTCCCAAATAGCTGGGATTACAGATTTGCGCCACCCTGCATGGCTGATTTTTTTGTATCTTTAGTAGAGACGGATTTTCACGATGTTGACTAGGCTGGTTTTAAACTCCTGACCTCATGATCTGCCCGACTCAGCTGTCCAAAGTGCTAGGATTACAGGCGTAAGCCACTGCACACAGCCTGGAGCTAATTTTTTAAAGCTAACAATTAGTAGTTAGCTTCTGCAAATAAAATGACGATAAAATTCTTCTAAGATTGAACGTTTAAAAAAAATACTTCATATAAAGTAAAACGGAAGCTCAAAGCTCATGGGGAAAAGTTTTCACTAAATGTATTTCAGATCTGATTTTAGAATTTGCAATCCTATGAAATATTGTGTGTGTGTGTGTGTGTGTGTGTGTGAGTGATACTCTTAGACTCAGAGCTGTTTCACTAATCTTTCTGTAAAACTTTTGAAATGATGCATCACTCATCTTCTTAGATATACTCAACAAATGAGCAACTTGTATGCTTCAGATGAGGCTTTTAAATGCTTCAAAACATTTTATAAACCCTAGTAGGACTAGCAGCCAGGGAAAACAAGAGATATTTTGGTATTGGGGGGTTGTCAAGAGAGTGATTCAAATGTTTACTGCTTCATCTTAAAGAGAAAAAGACTGGTTGCCTCAGGAGTGGCTGATAAATAACAATCCCTTAAATAGAAGATCATAAAGATCAGGTTATTCTTTATTGTTCTCATAGGAGCCTTGCCTGACTACCTCAGTCCAAAGGTAAGCCATGCTTTGAAAGGAAAGGCAATGAAGGTTGCATGCAATTTGTGCTTAGGAAGGTTGTAACATTTTTGTAGTGTTACGTAATGGTTTAATTTTAAAACCGTATGTTTTAAAACATCTTGTTTCTCAAATAAATGTCATACTTAAAAAGCCTTAGAACATACTATTTACTAACAGATCTACTAAGTTTTCTGCATCTCTTGCTGATAAATTTGAGATGGAACTCTGTGATAATGGATCAGGAAATAATTGTTCTGTCACTGAAAATAAGTTTGGGTTGCTCAGGAAGTTATACAAAATACGGCAGAGTGGGTAGCTTAAACAACATAAATTTATTTTATCACATTTTTGAAAGCTGGAAGTTTAAGGTCAAGTTGTCAGCAAAGCTGATTTTTTTCTGAGGACTCTCACTTCAGCTTTTAGGACTGTCTTTGCATAATCTCTCCTCTATGTGTATGAGCATCCTAATCTCCTCTTCTTATGATGATATCAGCAATATTGGATTAGGGCCTCACACATGACCTCATTTTACATTAATTATTTCTTTAAAGGCCTGTAGGTTAGGACTTTAACACACAAATTTTGATTGCCTACATTTCAGTCCATAAAACGTCCAATTTTAATTTAATTGTGCTCAGTAGCTCTTAATTTCACTTGAGTTCTGTGTTTAAAACTGGGTGAGATCACTGGATCAATGTCTTCTGATGGATAGTAAATGATTTTGTCATTGATTGCTGTATTAGCGTTCTCCAGAGAAGTAAAACCAATGGGTGTGTGTGTGTGTGTGTGTGTGTGTATTTGTGTGGTGTGTACAGAGAAGAAGAGAGAGAGGTTTATTTTCAGAAATTGGCTCATGGGACTATAAGGGATGGCAAGTCCAAAATCTGCAGGATCAGCTGGCAGCCTGGATATCCAGCAAGGGGTGAGGTTGTAGTTCAAATATGAAGGCCATCTGCTGTAGAAATGTTAGGAGAGGTCAGTCTCTTTCTATTCAGGCTTTCAACTGATTGAATAAGGCTTACCTGCATATGAAGGATAATCTGCTTTACTCAGAGTTCACTGATTTAAATGTCATTCTCCTTTGAAAACACCCGTATAGAAATATCAAGAATACTATTTGACAAACCATCTGGGCACTATGGCTCTGCCAAGTTAACACATAAAATTGACCATCACAAATATGACTTAGAATAGATGCTTGTACAGAGTAATCCACTACACTGTGGCAAGTACTGTGCTAAGCAGGTAAGATAGTTAATTAAATGTTTTACCAACAAGAATACTAGACCCTTGAAATTACAGTATAAGCATGCTCAACTTCTGTGGTATCAGTTTCCCACAAGTACTTATAAGAATATATATCACTTTCATATGAAAATAAACATGGTGGGCCAGGCGCGGTGGCTCACGCCTGTAATGCCAGCACTTTGGGAGGCCGAGGCGGGTGGATCACGAGGTCAGGAGATTGAGACCATCCTGGTCAACATGGTGAAACCCTGTCTCTACTAAAAATACAAAAATTAGCTGAGTATGGTGGCACGTGCCTGTAGTCCCAGCTACTTGGGAGGCTGAGGCAGGAGAATTAATTGCTTGAACCCAGGAGGCGGAGGTTGCGGTGAGCCGAGATCGCACCATTGCACTCCAGCCTGGGTAACAAGAGCAAAACTCCGTCCCAAAAAAAAAAAAAGAAAGAAAAGAAGCATGGTTATATAGTAGAGTGTTCTGCAATATATATAGGCATTTTATTATGCTTATAAAGTTATGAGACTGGTTCAGTCTTATAGTAATGTTTTAAACATCACAACTTAATACCACATTACAATGTTGATACATTACAACTCTTAATAGCTTTGCTTCTTTCCTATTCTCTAGCAATCTAAATCTCCACGGAGTTGCAGATTCAAAAAGAACCTTCTTGTCCATCCCACCATGTTTCCACAATCTACATCTCTACCAACTCTCTCTTTCATACCATTCAAAGTTGTTCATGATATGTGTCCTGCAATATTTTTATCCTTCGTTGTGCAGCTCTCCGCGTGAGGGTGTGGCATAATATTTCTTCTGTTTTGACTACTTTTCAAGTAAAATAGTCTTCACAGATTCTGCTATTTTATTCCTCACAGAAGGTGATCATCAGAAAGTGAAAAAAGAGGACAGAAAAGCAGAGAGGCGCCACATATTAAGGTTTTCTTCTTCAGTATTGATGAAAAACGTAAACCCTCAAAAACATTTTTGAGTTTTGAAATCATTTTTTAACTCTCCTTTCAGAAGTCCATGTGCATTTACACTCTTCTAACATTAGGAGGACTGTAGCAGAAAAGTTGAGATCCTCAGACTATTTATTCTTCACAAGGATCGATAGAGGAAATTATCACATATTCTCATTTTACACAGAACACTGGGACTCTAGGAGGTTTTAAAATGTATTCAAGTCTATGTCATTGAAAATACATTTTGTTTTGGGAAAATAAAACAAAAACATGGGCTGAACAAGGAGGCAACAATGACTTAAAGAGAAAAAAAAACCTAAGTCTCGTTTTTAAATATTTTTCCAAACCAAGATTATTTCTCTTTTTAATTGAATGAATGAGTGAGAGTGTTCCTGTGTGTGTGTGTGTGTGTGTGTGTGTGTGTGTGTGTGTGTGTAGCAAGAGAAGCAGAATAGAGAATAAAAGACAGAAAATTCCACTATAAAAATGTCTCGATTGTTTCACTGTAATAAAGGTATGTATTCAGTTTGTCACAAAAAAGAATCAAACCATTTTCTAAACTGAGAGGCAATAAAATTATAATAAGAATGTAGAATTGAGGGAATATTTTCATGAACAAATGGGGAATAATGAAAAGTAAATTTTATTACAAAGTAGAAGTGTTACTTAATTTTGTGTTGCTTTGAGTGGTATAAATTCAAGCCATACAATTAATTCAATAATGTTGTGGCAGTTTTTTAATGTATTAAAAATAACAGTTCAGTGCTTTGTAGTCTGTCACTAAATCCATTAAGCTGAATATTCTACATTACAGAAAGCAAGGCCTATGTAAGTTTCAGAAGAATAGGAACAATTAAGATAAAAAAATGAAAAGATTTATCTAATCTTATAATTTATAAAAGCTTACATATATTACGTAAGCTTTTAGTTTCCTTGGTCAGAAATATGCTTTTGTTAGCACATAAGTATTAAAGAAGATTGGAAAAACCAATAATAATGACTTGAAAAATCCATTTGCTGCAATATTCCTATCTGAGACTAAACACGAATAAAGGTTGAAAGTCTTGAGTAAATGGTTCTGTCAAGACTTTGGCACAATTATTATAAATATCTCAAAGTTGTTAGCTTAACTGAGTAGTAAATTACATGGCAAGTTACATTTGCCAAAGTTGAGTGATTGCTTTTTATGACATGAGAAAATACTTGCAAAATTTCCTGCTCATAATTCAAAGAGTTGGCAAAGCAAAAAAGTGTTTTGGGATATTTACATGTTTCTCCATCCATTCATAAATGTATGAAATTCTTTATGCTATAGTGTATTCTAAAAGCTTACTTGCTGAGCGATTATGTGTTTACGTATGTAGAATAGAGCAAAATGGCTATCAGCAGTTAGAGAAGAGTGAATCATAACACATAATTAATTGATATTGTTTAAGAATAATACAAATATACTGATGTAGTCTTTTAGAGCAATGTTTATCAAGTGCTGGGCAAATGTTAGTCCATTTGCCAGCAACAAAAGAATTCTGTCAGGCTGGACGAGGTGGCTTACGCCTGTAATCCCAGCACTTTGGGAGGCCGAGGCGGGTGGATCACGAGGTCAAGAGATCGAGACCATCCTGGTCAACATGGTGAAACCCCGTCTCTACTAAATATACAAAAATTAGCTGGGCATGGTGGCACGTGCCTGTAGTCCCAGCTACTCGGGAGGCTGAGGCAGGAGAATTGCTTGAACCCAGGAGGCGGAGGTTGCAGTGAGCCGAGATCGCGCCATTGCACTCCAGCCTGGGTAACAAGAGCAAAACTCCGTCTCAAAAAAAAAAAAAGAATTCTGTCTCCCTTAAGTCTTCAATGTTCTGAGTGCTCCGGTCACCACAACATGACATTGATCACTGGCAGCTCCCTATTACAAGTCATCCAGCCAAATCAGGGACCATAGACTAAATAATTGCACAATTGGCCATTTTTCCTACGAAACCAAATGAGCAACCAGAAGTACTGCTCAAAATTCTGCGCACTGGGAGGATTTCTCTTCACAATGGTCCTTTAGCCATGTCCCAGAAAGGGGCTCTGTTGTTACAGCTGTTCACTGCCAGGTGGTGCCTCCTTATCATGCAGAACCATCTGTAAAGCCGTCCCAATTTCTCTTTCTCTGCCAACTGGTTGTAGGGAAATTTCCATGCGCCCAGAGGTGTGGGCTGGGAGAGAGAAGGAAGTGTGGCAAGATTGGGAGCTATGACATTTTAGGCAGTCACATGATAACTTAGCGGTCCATGGCTAAATATTGTCTACTAACGCCTAGTAGTAGACCAAGAGCTGTTACTCAAAATGGGAGTAGTTGTCTACAAAGGATGCCAGGGCTTTGCTGTCAAATCTTGAGTTCTTAATTGCATTCACCTATAGGGGCCTATCAAAGGCTTCAACTAGCATACCTATCTGCCATTGTCATTTCAAACACCATACGGCCCAAGTTACAGAGCAGCTTGCATAGCAGCCTGGATCTGTTGCAGAGCCTTCTCTTGTTCCAGGCCCTACTTAAAGCTAGCAGCTTTTGGATCACTAGGTAGATAGTCCAGAGTAACACAACCAAATAAGAAATATTTTTCCCCTAGTTAAAAAGAGACCCACTGGACATTTCTTGATGGCAGGAGAGAGCAGATGTAAAAACTTATCATTCGTCTTAGAGAGATGTTTTTGTCATGTCCCATACCACTGAACTTCTTGAAATTTCACCATGGCCTCTGAGCTTTTGTTTCCCGGCCTCTGAGCTTTTGTTTCCCACCCTCTGACACACAAAAGGCTTAACAGTAAGTCTAGAGTTGTTGCTATTTCTTGCTAAATAGGCCCAGTCAGCATAATATCATCAATGTTACGGACCCATGTGATTATCTGTAGAAGGGAAAGGTGATTGAGATGCCTGCAAACTAAATTATGACATAGGATTGGAGACTTGATGTGTCTCTGAGGCAGGACAATGAAGGTGTGTTGCAAGCCTTGCCAACTGAAAACAAACTGATTCTGGTGGTCCTTACTGACAGGGCTGGAGAAAAAGTCACTTGCTAGTTCAGTAGCTATATACCAAGTACAAGATGTGCTAATTTTCTCAAGTAATAAAAGCACATCTGTTACAGCAGCTGCAACTGGAGTCATCACTTATAATAAACATAAGATAATTTGCTGTCATACCCCAAGATCTCTCTGGCTTCTACACAGGCTAAATAGAAAGTTGAATGGGGTGTCAGAAATGGAATTAGCATTGTCCCAGTTTGACAACTGCCACAGGGGAGGCCATTATAGTTTCCTCAGGCAAGGCATGATTAATCCCATTAGTTCAGTGGAGAGACTGATATCGTTAGGGGTGAGAATGCCTGCTGGTGGGGAGCTTGATTTTATTGGGGATTAGGGAGGTTTCTTCCACAGAAGGTTGAGAATCCTAGTCTCTAGCAAAGAAGCCTCATCAAAATTTAGGGGCTCAATGTCCCTGGGTTCATCAGAGTATTCCCATACATCCCTATTCCAACTCATAAAATCCTATTTTTTCCTAATAAATGCCCATACTTGAATGGTAGATGACCTATGAGACTAGTAGTTCAACTTGCATTCTAATTCAGCCAGTCACAGGATAAGAGTCTACACTGGATTTTAAGCAATCTTAGCCCTGCAAATATGGGTGATAAGGGTCTCTTTCAGGGCACACATAAATGCTTTCAGGGCATGTATGTGCTGCTTGAACCATGAATTCAAATTCCTGAGCTCAATTCCTGATCTCATTTTGTTTTTTTCACCACTTTGACCAGTGATATTAGAAACAACTAGCCAGTGTCAATACATTTGACTGGTTTCCAAAAATATTCAAAAGTACTCAGAACTCAGTTCCTTGTGTCTTATAAGTTGCTGATCAGAAGTATTGTATCCGATGCAGGTAGTTTGTGTATCTCTGTTACCAGTTCATGCCATGGACTATCAGTACTTCCTTTACTAAATTTAAAGTCATTAGCATCTTTAAATTTAATCAGGTTGGAGAGCCAATTTCAGAAATTCCAGAACCATTTTAGAAAACTCATCCTTAAAATTCTGTTCCTGTTGAACAGGGTTCCCTATGGTCTATTAGGAACTGGGCAGCACAGAAGGAGGTGAGAGGCAGGTGAGCCAGGGAAGCTTCATCTGTATTTACAGCCACTTCCCATTGCTCACAATACTGCCTGAGTTCCACCTCCTGTCCATTCAGAGGACACATTAGATTCTCGTAGGAGGACAAACCTTACTGTGATCTATGAATATGAAGAATCTGGGTTGCACACTCCTTATGAGAATCTGATGCCTGATGATCTGTCACTATCTCCTATCATCACCAGATGGTGACTTGTATGATTACTTCATTCTATATTACAGTGTAATAATAATAGAAATAAAGTGCAAAGTAAATGTAATGCACTTGAATCATCCCCAAACCATCCCTCCACCCCCATCCCTGGAAAAATTGTCTTCTACAAAGCCGGTCTCTTATGCCAAAAAGGTTGGGGACCACTGCTCTATAACCATTCTCAGTACTAAATCAGTGTTTTCCAAAGAAACAGAACCAGTATGACTATATAATTATATTTATGTATATATGTGTACATATGTGTGTGTATATGTATAGTCCAGGCATATATAATATATATAATATATTAAGACATATAATTATTATGGATATAATATAATATGTATACATGTGTGTGCATATATATATAGGGTGTGAGTGTATATATATATTCACACACATATACATATATATACACACACACACATATACATATCTATGAGATATTTAATACAAGGTATTTGTTTATACAATTATAGAAGATGAAAAAACCCATGATCTGTTATTTGCAAGTGGGTGGTGACCCAGGAAAGTCAATAGGGATAGTTCCAGTCCATGTCTAAAGCCTGAGAACCAGGAGAGCAGATTTAAGTTCCAGTCTGAGGGCATAAAATGACCAAAAATTAGCTCAAATCATCAGGTAGGTAGAAAGAGAGAGAGAACAAATTTTTCTTTATGTTGCCTTTTGTTCTATTCATTCCCTAAAAGAATTTGATGAGGTTCACCCGCATTAGGTAGAATAATCTGTTTTACTCAGTTTAGCAGTTCAAATTCTAACCTTATCCAGAAATACCATCACAGAATTAAATTTGACCAAATGTCTGAGCACCCCATGGCCTATACAAGTTGACACATAAAATTATCAATCACACTTTCCTAACTAGATATTTTGGTTCTGGATCACTCTTTCTCCCAAGTATTTTCCTGTCATCATTCTAGCTTGCTTCAACCACCACATAGATACATTTGTAATACCCAGACTCTCATTTAATTGGTATCCTTAATTTTAGTATTTTTTTCATCCACCAACCTTAACCCTCATGCCTTGAAAGTACCTAGACCCAGATAATTAGCTTTTTATGTTCAGATTTGTGCATTAAGGAAATACTTCCAAAACTTTAATGTCCATGAAAGTCACCTGTGATACTTTTTAAAAATTAAGGCTGATTTGGTGAAAGCTTAGAGTGAAGTATTAAAGTCTGCATCTCTAACAAGATCCCGGGGGTACCAATGCTGCTACTCCCTGGATCACAGCTTGCTTAGTACAGTGTTGACACCTAGTAGCAGCTAACATGTCAAAATAACCACAATCTTCAGTGCTTAACAAGAAGTTATTCTTTCTTTGTCAAATAATAGTTTAGCGGTATAAAATCTAGTTTGAAAAGATAGTTTTGCCCATTCAGAGACCCAGGTTTCTCCGTGGTGTCATTATGCCATACCCTAGAGGGATGTATGGTTGTATCTCAGTTGTCTTCACTACAGGCATACCTTCCTTTATTGTTTTCCACTTTATTATGCTACAAAGATGTTGCAGTTCTGACAAATTGAAGGTTTATCTCAACCCTGCATCGAGCAAGTCTATTGGCATCATTTTTACAATAGCATGTACTCAGTTCATACTTCTGTGTCACTTTAGCAATTCTCAAATATGTCAAAATTTTACATTCGTATTATATCTATGATGGTGATCTGTGATCAGTGATCTTTGATGTTACTGTTGTCATTGTTTTGGGGAGTCACAAACTATGCCCATATAAAATGGTGAACTCACTCGATAAATATTTTGTGTGTTCTGATTGCTCCAATGACTGGCCATTCCTTGAACTTTCTTCCTCTCTTTGGACCTAAATATTTGCTGAGACACAAGAATACTGAAATTATGCCAGTTAATAACTTTACCATAGCCTCGAAGTATTTAAATGAAAGAAAGAGTAGCAGTCTCTTACTTTCAGTTAAAAGCTACAAATGATAAAATTTAGTGAGGAAGGTATGTTGAAAGCCATGATAGGCTAAAAACTGGGCCTTTTGAGCCAAATGGTTAGCCAAGTTGTGAATGCAAAGGAAAACTTTTTGAAGAAAATTTAAAATGCTACTCCGATGAACACATGGATGATAAGAAGATGAAACAGCCTTACTGCTGATACGAAGAGTGTTTGAGTGATCTAAATAGAAGATCATGTTAGCCACAACATTTCCTTAAGCCACAGCTTAATTCAGAGCAAATTTCTAATCCTCTTCACATATAGGAAGGTTAAAAGAAGCAAAGAAGCTGCAGAAGAAGTTCTTGAAATATAAAGAAAGGAACCATCTTCTTAGCATCAAACCCAGGGTGGGATGTATCCCAAGAATGCCAGGCTGGTTCAACGTACACAGATCAATCAATGTAACATATCATATTAACAGAATGAAGGATAAAAACTATATGATAATTTTATTTGATGCTAAAAATGCATTTAATAAAATTCAACACCCTTTCACAATGAAAACCCTAACATTACTGGATATAGAAGAAACATACCCCAATA
Source organism: Alouatta palliata (assembly GCA_004027835.1). NCBI lineage: Eukaryota > Metazoa > Chordata > Mammalia > Primates > Atelidae > Alouatta > Alouatta palliata. Next base: position 19,319 of record PVKV010019434.1, on the reverse strand, counting down.
TAATAAAAGCCTTGTATAATATATCCATAGCTCATATCATACTGAATGGAGAGAAACTGAGTGCCTTCCTCTAAGATTTGGAATATGACAAGAATTCTCACTTTCATTGTTGTTATATAACATAGTACTGCAAGTCTTAATTAGAGCAATTAGACAAGAGAAAGAAATAACATCCAAACTGGAAAGGAAGAATTTGAATTATTCTTGTTTGCAGATGACATGATTTATATTTGGAAAAACCCCAGCAAAAAATCTATTAGAACCTATAAACAAATTCTGCACATTTGTAGGCTATAAAATCAACATACAAAATTCAATAGTATTTCTATATGCCAACAGTGATATAAAAATTAAAAAATTAGTCCCACTTACAATAGCTAGAAATAAATTGAAATACTTAGAAATTAACTTGACCAAGAAGTGAAAAATCTCTATAAGAAAAACTATGGAACACTGAAATAAATTGAAGAGGACACCCACATAAGGAAAGGCATTCTGTGTATATGAATTAGAAGAATCGGTGTTGTAAAAATGTCCGTACTACTCAAAGCAATCTATAGATTCAATGCAATTCCTATTAAAAACACCAATGGCATTCTTTAGAGAAATAGATTTAAAAAATCATAAAATTTATATAGAACCATAAAAGACTGAAAATAGCCAAAACTATCCTTAGCTCAAAGGAGAAAAATGTAGAAATCACATTGCCTGACTTCAAATTATAGTACAGAGCTATAGTAACTAAAACAGTGTGTTACTTATGTAAAAACAGACACACAGAGCAGTGGATCAGAAGAGAACCCAGAAACAAATTCATACACATACAGTGAACTCATTTATGACAAAGGGGCTAAGAACATACACTGAAAAAAAGACAGTCTGTTCAGTAAATGGTGCTGGGAAAACTGGATATCCATATGCAGAAGAAGGAATCTAGACCCCTATCATTGCCATATGCAAAAATCATGTCAAAATGGACTAAAGGCTTAAATCTAAGAACTCAAGCTCTGAAATTACTATAGTAAAACATGGGGGAAACTCTCCAGGACATTGGTCAGGGCAAAGATTTCTTGAACAATACCCCACAAGCACAGGCAAATAAAGCATAAATAGACAAATAGGTTCACATAATCTTAAAAAGCTTATGCACAGCAAAGGAAACAGCCAACAAAGTGAAGAGACAACCCATAAAATGGGAGAAAATATTTGCAAACTTCCCCTCTGACAAGGGGTTAATAACCAGAATATATGAGGATCCCAAATAATTCTACAGGAAAAAAATCCAGTAATCAAATCAAAAAATGGGCAAAAGATTTGAATAAGCATTTCTCAGAAGTAGATATACAAATCACAAACAGGTGTTTTAAAAGGTGTTCAACATCATTAATCATCAGAGAAATGCAAATCAAAACTGCAGTAACATAGCATCTCACCCCAGTTAAAATGGCTTTTAGCCAAAAGAGGCAATAACAAATACTGGCGAGGATGTACAGTGAAGGGAAGTCTTACATACTGTTATTGGGAATATGAATCAGTACAACCACTATGAAGAACAGTCTGGCAGGTCCTCAAAATTAAAAATTGAGCTACCATATGATCCAGCAACCCCACTGCTGGGTATATACCCAAAAGAAACAAAATCAGCACATCGAAGAGATATCTGCACTTCTATGTTTATTTGAGACTGTTCACAATAGCTAGGATTTGGAAGCAACCTAAGTGTCCATCAACAGATGAATGAACCAAAAAAAAAATGTGGTATGTGTATGCAATAGAGTACTATTCAGCCATAAAAAGCAATGAGATTCTGTCATGCAGCAACATGGATAAAATTGGAGATTGTTAAGTGAAATAAGCCAGGCGTGGAAAGATACACTTCACATTCTCACTCATTTGTGAGATTCAAAAATCAAAATAATCGAACTCATGGAAATAGTAGAATGATGATTACCAGGGACTAAGAAGGGTAAGGACAGTAGGGAGTGGGGGATGCTTAATGTGTACACAAAAATAGTTAGAATGAATAAAACCTAACGTTTGATAGCACAATGAGGTAGTCATTATTTCATTGTGCATTTGAAGACACCAAAATAGTATAGATTGTTTGTAACACAAAAGATCAATGTTTGAGATGAATACCCCACTTTTCATGAAGTGATTATTACTCATTGCATGCCTATATCAAAATAACTCATGTACCCCATACATATATACACCTACTAGCTGCCCACAAAAATTAAAAATTAAGAATTAAAAAAAGGTCAAGGTAAAGCAAGTGCTGGTGTGGAAGCTGCAAGTTATTAAGATATAGCTAAGATCGTTGATAAAAGTGGCTGCACTAAACAGTGGATTTTCGATGTAGACAAAAGCAGCCTTCTACTGAAATAAGATGCCAACTAGGACTTTCCTAGTTAGAAAGAAGAAGGCAATGCCTGCCTTGAAAACTTCAAAGGATAGGCTGACTCTTATCAGAGACCAATGCAGCTGGTGCCTTTAAATTGAAACCAGTGCTCATTTACCATTTCAAAAATCCTAACACACTTAAAAATTATGCAAATTCAACCCTGTCTCTACTAAAAATACAAAAATTAGCTAGGCGTGGGGGTGTATACCTGTAATCCCAGCTACTTGGGAGGCTGAGGCAGGAGAATCACTTGAGCCAGGGAGTCGGAGGTTGCAGTGAGCTGAGATCATGCTACTGCACGCCAGCCTGGCAGCAGAGCGAGACTCTGTCTCAAAAACAAAAACAAAAAACAAAACAAAGCTAATTTGAATTGGCCTATGCTCTACAGACGAAACAACAAAGCTTGAAGGACAACACATGTGTTTCTAGTATGGTTTAAAAATATTTTAAGCCCACTGTTGAGCTCAAATAAAAACATTCTTTTGTAAATATTACAGCTCATTGAGAGTACACCTCATCACCCAGGAGCTCTGATGGAGATGTACAAGAAGATCAGTGTTATTCTACGCCTGCTAACACAACATCAATGCATTCTGCAACCCTGGATCAAGGAATAATTTCTACTTTTAAGTTGTCTTATTTAAGAAACACATTTTATAAGCTATGCTTGCCATAGATAGTAATTCCGCTGATGGATCTGGGGAAAGTAAACTGCAAACCTCCTGGAAATAATTCACCATTCTAGATGACATTAAGAACATTTGTCATTCAATGGAGATGGTCAAAATAACAATATTGGCAAGAATTTGGAAGAAGCTGATTCCAAACCTCATGCATCACTTGGAGGGATTCAAGACTCCAGTAGAGGAAGTAACTGCATTATGTGGTGGATATGGCAAGATAATTAGAATTAGAAGTAGAGCCTGTGACCAGTACGGTGACTCACGCCTGTAATCCTAGTACTTTGGGAGGCCAAGGTAGACGGATCAGGGTGTCAGCAGTTTGAGACCAGCTTGGCCAGCATGATGAAACTTCGTCTGTACTAAAAATACAAAAAATTAGCCAGTCATGGTGGTGGACACGTGTAATCCCAGCTACTCGAGGGGCTGAGGCAGGAGAATTGCTTGAAGCCAGGAGGTAGAGGTTGCAGTGAGCTGAGATCATGCCAGTGCACTCTAGCCTGGGCAAAAGAGCAAGACTCCATCTCAAAAAAAAAAAAAGTAGAGCCTGAAGATGGGACTGAATTGCCGTAATCTCATGATAAAAATTGAATGGATGATGAGTTGCCTCTTAGGAAAGAACAAAAAAAATGGTTTCTTTTGATGACATCTGCTCCTGGTGAAGATACTGTGAACATCATTAAAATGACAACAAAGAATTTAGAATATTACATAAACTTAGTTGATAACACTGTGGCAATGTTTGAGAGAATTGACTAATTTTTAAAGAAGTTGCACTGTGAGTAAAATGCCATCAAACAGCATCACATGCTCCAGAGAACGCTTTCATCAAAGGAAGAGTCAATCAATATGGTAAATTTTATTGCTGTTACATTTATAAAAATTGCCACAGCCACTGCAACTTTCAGCAAGCACAACCCTGATCAGTCCGCAGCCATCAACATCAAGGCACGACCCTGTAGCAGCAAAAAGATTAAGACTTGCTGGAGGCTCAGATGATCTTTTTTTTTTTTTAGTGCAAAGGAATTTTAATTAAAGTGTGTACATTTTTTGATGTAATACTATTGCATGCTTAATAGATTATAGCATAGTGTAAATGTAATTTTTATATGCACTGGAAAACCAAAAATTTGTTTGACTTTCTTCACTTTATTATTTGCTTTATTGCAGTCGTCTGTGGTCAAGCCTGTAATACCTCTGACTTATGCTTGTATAGTCTATGGGAATTTATTGTTTGAGAGGTACAGTGTAGGGAGTTAAGGGAAAGTGGCTTTCTCTTATAGAAATGATCTAAGTGTAGCAACCATCGCTTCTATAGCCACATATAGCTTCAGGGAGGGCTGAGAAATATAGTTTGTAGCTTGGCATTTATATACCTAGAGGAAATTTGAGTGAGTCTGTACAACAAAAAAGAGATCATGGACTTTGGGGAAGTGTGGGTAGTCTCTACCACTTCTTACATTTGTAATAATAGTGATCCTCTGAAACCTTGAATTCAACTAGTTCACACTGTCCAGCACCTCCCTATCAATGCTCTAGTAATTCTCATATCTCCCATCTATTGTCCCATCCACTTTTTCATTATTAACCTCCTACCCTACCTAAGAGCTTCTAAATTTTCTTCTTTGCCTTCTTTTGTCCATAGTCTGGCATTATAATCATTTTCAGAATGCTATTAATGTCTCTTTCTTCTCTCTTGCTACCATAGTTATCTTAAAAAATGCAAAGCAATCCACTTAGAGTACAGTTAAAATGTTAGCTTATCAAATAAATCTTGCTTGACCACCCAATTTGAAATAGCCCTCCCTCCCATGCAAAGTTGATTCTCTAATTCCTGTTTTAACTGTGTTCGTAATACTTATCACTACCATAAATTGTGTTATATATTTGTATATGTGCTTTTTTGCTCTGTTTCTTCTATTAAACTGCATATGGGCAAATATTTCATTCTGTTTAATGCTCCTTCTCCAATATATGAAAGAGTACCTAGTACAGAATAATGCTAAGTAAATATTTTTAAATGAATGGATTAATTGATAACATTGGGAAGGAAATAAAGTAGGTTATGGTATTTACTCAATTCAGTTTTATGTTGACATATAAGGTATACACATATTTACAAATATAAATATATAGGCCCATTAATAACTTCAAAGAATAATAGAACTAAATAGAAACTTAAAAATTATTTTAACTACAAATGTTATGGTTATAAAAGAAACAAAATTGCAGAAGTTGATATTTTTAAATTAACACTTCAACTCTCATTGAAAGATATACTGTTGTTAGACTACATTTCCTTTTGTAATAAATAATGCAACAGATATTATATAGAGATAATATCTCTATATAAGTATTAATAGAAATTTTCTATTTTAATATTTTCACATAAATAGAAATATTTTCTTGATTGGAAATCTTTAACTAAAATGACATTTAAACCAAAATGACTAACCAAAATAAAAAATCAAGTTATTAAAAGATGAATCATATTGTCACCATGAGGTACCATATGGGGGGCAACTCTTAGGGGGTAAAAGTCAGAAAACAATGTACTAGCAAACCGTTTGCATTTCAGGAGTGAGAAGGTTTGGGGTTCTGTCTCAGCCACCATCATCTCTCTAATCTCAGTTTAGTTGTTCTAGGAAAGCAGGAATTCTACGAATAATTGAATCTACTGCCACAGGAAGAAGGGAATAATAGACATGGGGGAACTGTGGGTACTCTCCACAACAGCCCTACAACTTTTGATAGATGCCTTTTGCTTAGATACCCTAAAAGACTTCAACTTAATAGACAAACCTCATTTAGACTGAGTGATGAGATTTCAAGAGTAATTATGCCACACTCATTTCTACAATGTCCTTTATTCTGTTATACATAGCATACAACCCAACTCTTTAGCATGCCCTACCAGTTCAGCTGAAGCTGACCCCAAAGTGGATTTCAGCTTCTCTCTCCAATCTAGTCACTGTCACTCTTGCTGTTTCCTAGGAAACAATGCAAGCTTTAGAGCCTCCATGTCTTTGCCTGAATTGTTTTCTCTGCCCCAGATTCCCTTTATTTATTCCACCCCATATTTACTCTTTCCCAAATGCTATCTTCTTATTTAGAATCCCCAAGTAAAATAGTTGGCTTCGTTGTACTCAGTACTTCTAAATAGACATCTGTCTTGATATTTTTCACACCATTTTGCATTATTTGACTACGGTATCTAATCTTTCTAATGACAGCATGAATTTCTTGAGGTAGAACCAGGAACTTATGTATTTTTTTGTAGCAGATCTGAATCATCAAACTATTTCAAAGACAGCTTTTTTGTTTTTTTGTATCAAAATGACAAACTAAAGAATTAAATGTAAAGATCTTTATCAACTAAAATCATATATCTGTTTAAGAGAGAACCTGGATTTGAACTAATGAATAGTGAAAAATGCTCACTCAGTTATCAACATGTCCAATTTATCCTTTTAAATAGAGCATAAGGCTTCCAGGAGCAGGGGAACAAAAAAAACTGAGGAGTAGGCACAGGAGCCTATTCATAGCTACACATTTAGGATGATTTTCAGGAATGTGGTTGTTTCTGCCAAAAGACAATCATTTCTAGAAGATTCTATAAACAAGAAATTACCCTACATTGCAGTTGTAGTATATTTAAAATAAAATTTATAAATTTAGTAATTTATGCAAGCTTTTGGAAGTTTGTGAAGCACAGAAAAGCAGAAACAAAAATAAAAGTGCCATAATTCTACCTTCAGACATTCACCGTGGTGCCATTCTGGTTTTTTTACCTACAGAGTTTTGCAGTTTATATTCAATGTCTAAGAATGCTCATTGATATAATCATGTTTATTTAATTTTTTCGATTTGTTAAGTAAAATGATATTGCATAACTCTTTTAATGATTTGTTACAGAATTTGAATTTCCAATAAATGCTTTCCTTCTAATTAGATTACTCCATGTTCCTTGTTTCAAATTATCTTGGCTTTTTGGGAATTGTGAATGAAATGCTACAAAATGTTGTGGCAAAAAGATTTAATATTAAACCATCTTAAATGACGGTATTATACAAAAGAAAAAATATTGCTTATATTCTAGATATTAATCTATAGTTGAGCTTACAAACACTAAAAGTGGCTCCTAAGAAACACTTAGGATCCTGCACAGCAAAATAAATTAAAAAATCATGGAGTAAGTATATGTTTCCCTAAAGAAAGCAGTGTGTTTTAAAAAGACCTGGAATATTTAATCTTCCACATTTTTCCACTCTTCCAAATCATTTGTTGGTTATAGGGACTCCCAATTACCATTGAGGCTGAAATTGCCTTTTAATTAAAAAAAATTCAAGACTCCTTATAGGACCATAAGGTTAGTATAAATGAATGATGTCTTATAATCTAAAAATCCTAGTCATAGTTTGCTATAGAGTGTCTGAATATTTCCACTACAGATAAAATAACTGTGGGATACCTATGAACTTGTTTATGAAGGAGACAGGATCCCCTAATTTTCAAATGGATTTTAGATGGGATTTACACAGACATCCAGAGGTATAAGAACAAAATGTAATACCTTAAGATTGAACTCTGAGTAGTTTCTGAGGAAGAGAGTAACTGTAGAGTCCTACTTAGAGAACTACGCTTGTATTGTTATGTTCAAGTAAAAGATCAACAACTTTGAAACGGACAAGATTTCCCACCAACAGTGTAAAATCTTATTCTTTTCAAAGCTTTACACTGTTGGTGAGAGTGTAAATTAGTTCAACTATTGTGGAAGACAGTGTGACAATTCCTCAAAGATCTAGAACCAGAAATACCATGTGAGCCAGCAATTGCATTACTGGGTATATACCAAAAGGATTATAAATCATTCCACTATAAAGACGCATGCATATGTTATGTTTATTGCAGCATTATTCACAATGGCAAAGACTTGGAACCAACCCAAATCCCCATCAGTGATAGACTGAATAAAGAAAATGTGGCACATATACACCATGAAATACTATGCAGCCATAAAAAAGAACAAGTTCATGTTCTTTGCAGGGACATGGATGAAGCTGGAAACCATCATTCTCAGCAAACTAACACAGGAACAGAAAACCAAAAATCACATGTTCTCACTTATAAGTGGGAGTTGAACAATAAGAACAGGGAGGGAAACATCACTCACCAGGGCCTTTGGGAGGTGGGGACCTAAAGGAGGGATAGCGATAGGAGAAATACCTAATGTAGATGACAGGTTCATGGGTGGAACAAGCCACCGTGGCATGTGTATACCTATGTAACAAACCTGCACATTCTGCACGTGTACCCCAGAACTTAAAGTATCATAATAATAAAAAGACAGGAACCGCAAAAGAACATGGGTGAAGGGCACTGAACTGATTATTCATGAAAGATAAAACCCAAAAGTCTACCAAGATAAGAGAGGTATATAAACTCATGAGTCATTAAGAAAGACAAATTAAAATAATGAGAGATTGCTTTGCAGTCATCACATGTGCAGACATAAGAAAGCTGGTTAATGCCAAATCATGGGCTAGGCAAGGGGACTATCAGGCCCTGCTGGTTGGGGAAGAAACTGATCATTGCTTAGTGTTTAGACCTCAAGCACTTTGTAGCCTGTGACCCAGTAATATGGCTTCTGGCTGTCTACCCCAGCGAAATTCTTCTGTGTATCCATAAGGGAATGTGCACAAAGACACCCATTATGGCATTATGTGTAGTGTGGGGATATTGAACTCCATCCTAATGTCTCTCACTGGGGAATAGATGAATAGGCTGAGGTAGATGCAAGATGATGCAGCAGTACTTGGGGAGTACTCATGACATGGGTAGAGGTGAGTGGGAAAAAAAAGATGGAGCCCCCTAAAACTGCTTCTGTGTACTAAAAATGCATGCACATGAAACCATGGTAAATGCTTTAGAAGCAGAATAGCACACATGCACCACATCAGAGGGGCTGTCTATGGAGAGGGAAATAGGAAGTGAATGGAAATAAAGGGATGTTGAAGGGAAAGGGTACTGCCCCCTGCAGGCTTTCCTACAGGCAGTGGTTACCAGTCTGACCCCAGCAGCAGGATAACTTAGCCCCCAGTACCTCTGTTTTCTTACCATGAAATAGAGATAGTAATTGTGTTCACTTCCCAGAATTGTAAGGATCAATTAACACACACATGAAGTGCTTAGAATTGTGTGGCTGGCACAAAGGGGATGCTAGGTACGTAATGGTGTTCACAGTGTCGTTTACATTAGTGAAAAGTGAAAAATAACAGACATATCCAACTATGGGAGAAAGTTTATCCAAATGATTGGGAAGATCTCATTGTTCTTCTATCCTCTTCCCTTTGTCCTTTTGGTAGTAGAATCCCCTCCCTCTGCACACACACAGATTTTAGCAATGTGCTTGGGTACCCACTTATGCACTGAATTTCCCAGCCTCCCTGATATGAAGTTGCCCTGTGGCTAAGCTCTGGAATAGAATAGACATGAAAGTGTTATGCTCTGTGGAAGAAAATCACTTGCTCTCCTCTTTGCCTTTCTCCTGCATCTGTGAATGACTTGACACCCACTCTGGAGTGCTGGAGGCCAGCCGTGAGCAAGCAGATGAGTCAAGAAGCAAGCAGATGCTGAGCAGCAAGTTGGAAGGAACCAGGGCCCTGATGACCCACACCCTGTAGCATCCCCCACCCCCAATTCCATCTGCTAGATGGGAAAGGACAAATGTCTTACGTAGATTGCCCTTTAGTCACTGAACTTTGGGTCTCTGACATAGTTGCTTAGCCTCTACTCCAACTAATACAGCCATTTAAACCTTGTTTTTCAGAAAGTAGTTAATGATATGAGAAAAAGCTTATAGTTTATTCCTGAGTGGAAAAAAATGGTATATAAAAATTAGAGGATTTTTTAGGGCAGTGAAACTGTGTGATACTACAATGGAGAATCTGTCATTACACATCTGTGCAAACCCATAGAATGTGCATCATCAGGAGTGGCCCCTAATGTAAACTCTGGACTTTGGGTCATCATAATGTGGCAGTGCAGGTTGGTCAGTTGTAACAAGTAGACCACTTTGATGGGAGAAGCTGATAGTACAGGAGGCTACACATGTCTGTGGTCCCGGAGTACATAGAACTCTCTGTACCTTCTGCTCGATATTGCTGTGGACTTAAAACTGCTCTAAAAATAAAGTCTATTTTAAAAACTAAAAAAAAAAAAAAAAACGAATAAGATTTAAATTCTGCCATGTGTTGATATGAAGACCAGTATTGAAACTAAAATAAATCTCAGTTTAGTATACTGATTTTCTAGTAATTCTGAGGCTAGGTGAATGGCAACATTTTAATTTTTCACATAAAAATAAATGCACAAATGATCAGATTGGTAATGCAGAGATAGGTCTGATAATATTCTTGATAATGATTTTCATATACTATATTTTTTTGATAATGATTTTCATATACTATATTTTTTCTTTACCTAGGCAAAAACAATCTGTGATCAGAAGTTATTCTTCCTTTGATTAAATGATAAAATGTTACAGTACCTATTAAGTTATTATAAATGAAAATCAACAGTGAGAATAATTGGCATATTTAAGTCCTTTAATCTCTCTTTGAAAATATGGCTTTCTGAATTAATGGTACTGCTTTTGATGGGGATCTTATATGCAATACTCAAATTATCTAGCAATATATTATTTTCCTGGTACTGGTGATATTCTGGGAGACGGGTGTTGAACAATGAGAACACATGGACACAGGGAGGGGAGCATCTCACACTGGGGTCTGTTGGGGGGAAAAAGGGGAGGGACAGCAGGGGGTGGGAAGTTGGGGAGGGATAGCATGGGGAGAAATACCAGATATAGGTGATGGGGAGGAAGGCAGCAAATCACACTGCCATGTGTGTACCTATGTAACAATCTTGCATGTTCTTCACATGTACCCCAAAACCTAAAATGCAATAAAAAGTATATATAAAAAAAAAATGACTAAAGATCTATTAGTTACTTAGGGGAAAGAGCTATGTCTCTTTCTTGAATGGAGAACAATCTAGGTACTGAGAAATTTATGGAGAAACTCCAGAGCAATAGACTACAAAGATTGTGATCTTCCTAGCACAAAACAGTGAAGCAGGGAAGGAATATGAGTCTTTTTCATCTCGCTTTGCCTGTCACCCTGTGGCACGTTAAGTATCAGGCCAAGCAAAGGGATGTAATTGAAAAGCACCGGGCCAGCAAATGTGAATGTTCTGCACATTAAATGTTGAGAGACCATGCAGAATGAATTGAGGAGAATGTCAACAAGCAGTGTCACTGGAGGGAATTTGGCAGTTTCTAGCTCTCCTTATATCACTTCCCTTTTATGTTCATTTTTCATGGAGGGATATATATCTGTGGAAAACTCCCATGTAAATATTGTTTTATGACCTATGTGTAATTTTAGAGTTCAGAAACTATAAAGGGTTAATTTGTGTTTTTTAGTCACTTGGTGAAAATTGTTTCTTTAGGTTGAGTGGTGATTTCTGCCTGACAACCCAGGTTTTCTTAAAAACAGTATTGTTTCTTTTTTTCTGATACAGTCCCTCTGATACAAAATATATGTATGCATATTATTTTTATACTCTTTTCTGTTGATAATTTCCAGTTGGATTTTTTTTTTAATTTTCAAAGGCAAGACAACAATAACATATATGACTTTTTTACAAGGAAGCCATGAAGCTCACTGGAATATAAAAAAGGAATCAAAGCAAACATTAAAATGAAATTATATCAAACAGAACATCATAGTGAAATAAACTGTGCGGTTATAATATTCATGTTTCTTCAAATTACTGTGCATATAACAGTCTGCTAAAGACACCCTGATTTGCTTCATTTTTAGCATGAAGGCTCCCACCAATCATAGTTATAAAACAAAAAAATATGTTTAGTTTGTAGTACAGTGAAGACCTCTCTGAATTTGTTTGGATAGTTTTGAGATTCTTGTACTGCTAATTAAGAAGAATATGTACTATTTTTTCACTTCTCCTCCTTTCCTCTCTATTAAAATCTCCTTTAAGAATAGTTAAATTATTTGCCTTGCCATATAATTCCTTCCATTTCAATATGTTATAGACTTATTATTACTTCATAGGTAGTGTTTATAAAACATATAACAATAAAAACCATATTCTTAAAAAATTACCAGTAAATTGATTATAGAAGGGACATCACTCAACATAATAAGGCCACATATTACAAACACACAGCTAATATCATACTGGTTGGGGAAAAATTGAAATTCTTTTTACTAAGATTTGAAAAAAGAGAAGGATGCCTACTTTTACGATTTCCATTCAACTGTACTGAGTGTCCTAGCCAGAGTAAGAGAAAGAATTGAAAGAATTAAAGTGAATACAAATTAGAAAGGAAGATGTTAAATTATTCTTATCTGTAGATGGCATGATCTTATCTTTAGAAAAACCTAAAGACTGTACCAAAAAGACGTTAGGTGTTGATAAATGAAGTCAGCAAAGTTACAGGATATATAATCAACATAAAAAAATTAGTAGTGTTTCCATATGCTAGCAGTTACCAGTCTGAAAAAGAAATCAAGAAAGCTGTCTCATTTAATATAGCTACAAAATATACAAGTCAATTTAACCAAAAAAGTATAAGATTTCTACAAAAATAATTGTAAAACACTAACAAAAGAAATTGAAGAGGACACAAAAAAGTGGAAATATAACCCATGGTCATAGATGGAAAAAAATTAATATTGTTGAAATATGTATACTACCCAAAGCAATCTATATATTCAATGCAGTTGCTACAAAAATACAAATAATATTTTTCAGAGAAATAATAAAAACAGTTCTAAAATTCACATGGAACCACAAAAGACCCCAAATAACTAAAGCAAAAAGAACAAACCTGGAGGCATCACATTAGTTTATTTCAAATTATACTACAAAGTTGTAGCAACCAAAGCAATACGTTACTGGTGTATAAATAGACAGACCAATGAAACAGAATGTAAAACCTAGGAAGAAATCTATGCACTTACATTCAACTCAGTTTTGACAAAGGCACCAAGAAAATACATTGGGGAAAAAGAACAACCTCTTTAATAAATGATTCTAGGAAAACTGGATATCCATAGGCAGAAGAATGAAACTAGGTTCTCATTTTCCACCATGTATAAAAATCAATGCAAAATGGATTAGACTTAAATGTAAAGAAAACATTAGGGAAATGTTCCAGGGCAGTAGTCTGGGCAAAGACTTTTGGGAGTAAGGCCCCAAAAGCACAGGCAACAAAACAAAATTAGAGAGATGGGATTGCATCAAGCTAAAAAGCTTCTGAGCAACAGAGGAAACTCTCAACAAAGTGAAGAGACAGCTCAGCCAATAGGAGAAAATATTTGCAAACTATCCAGCCAACAGGGGATAATAATAAGAATGCATAAAAACTCAAACTGATTAGCGAAAAACAAATACTCTATTTTAAAAATGGGCAAAAGACTTGAATAGACATTTCTCAAAAATGATATCCATATAGCCAACAGAGTATCACCCTGTGTAAGTATAAGTGGTATGTGTTGTGTGTGTGCATGTTGCTCAATGCACACACAAATCTATATATAATAAAAGGAAGACCTTCTGGTGTTTTGTAAAAGTAAATTAATTTAAAAAAATGCTGAATGTTGCTAATCATCAGGAAAATACAAATCAAAATCACAGTGAAGTATCATCTCACCCCAGTTAGAATAACTATTATTGAAAAGACAAAAAATAACAAATGCCTGGAGGACATGAAGAAAGGGGAATGCATACACACTGTGGGTGGTAAAGTAGTGTAGCCATTATGGAAAACAGTATGGAAGTTCCTTACAAAACTAAAAACCAGAACTACTATGTAATTCAGAAATCTCACTGCAAAAAGGAAATCAATATATCAAAGTGATATTTGCACTCTCATGTTTTTGTAAAATTACCTAAATGGCAAAATGTGGATATTGATTTCCCACACATGACTAATTTCTAAAAAATATTAATATTATTTTAATTAATAAATCATCACTATATGAACAATAATACAATATCTTGATATTCCATATCTAAAAAATGTGCCATAGGTGGGGAAATGACGAAACTGTTTTAGTCTAAGAAACAGGACATCAAGATTTGTTCTTAGTTCTGCACTACCCCTCTTTGTGACCTTGAGTAAGATATTTCCCTTCTGCCTGTGGTTTTCTCATCTATAAAATCAAAAGAAAGTTGTATTAAGTTAATATATCTTCTAATTTTTAAATTCTAAGATCCTAGGACTCCAGTCATTTCTTAAAAATTAATATTTGTATAATTTCATAATCCGATCTTATTTGTATTATAAAATGATGTCTTTGATTTTCACATTGTCCCCCAGAATGTGAAAAGCAAAGACATTATGATTTTACAGTACAAATAAGATTAAGAATTAAAATTAATTCTCACATCTGTTTGTACCAAATGCATTGTAACATTTATTTATGTGGATGTCTAAAAGCTTTCTAGCATAAAAAGAACATCCAGTGGTTATGTTAATTAAATTTTTGTGAACACAGTGATATATTGTCTTAAAAGTAGATATTCCCTTCTTTTTCTAGTCAGTGTTACAATGTAGGTATAAAAATGTAGTATTAAATCAATGTTTCCCTTTGCTACAGTATCTTACTTGGCCTGGTGTGTAGTAATCACATAGAACTTGTTATAGTTGGTCAAACACTCACCATATATATCCTGTCCTCTCTAAGAAGATACATAACTTCTACAGAGTCGAGTCTACTTATACAATGAAAACTCAGCAGTGTTATTGTGACACACTCACACAGCACAGAGGGTGTAATATGGTAAATGATATCCAGTCTCATCATTCCACCACTTATTATGAGAGATTTCAGTGCAAATGCAGCTACATCCAAAAGCCTTTTATTTTAGTAATTTACATTTCAGTGGCTTGGATTTATAAATTCTTTATAACTAGGAATACTTGTGCAGTAATGAAACTCCATGCATACTTAAAAAATTAATTCTAAATGAAAATTACATTTGGCTGCTACTCACCATTTAAAACTTTTGCATACAGGAACAAACTATGACCACTGAAAACAGCCGTAAAATTACCTAAATGGCAAAATGTGGATATTGAGTTCCCACACATGACTAATTTCTAAAAAATATTAATATTATTTAAATAAATCATCATTTATGAACAATAATACAGTATCTTTATATTCCATATAACATGAAATTATCAAATAAAGCTCATCAACATACCCACCATCTTACTTATGCATAATTTTTTTTTTGTGGTGAAACACTTGAAATTTACTTAGCAATTTTGAAATATATACACAATAGATTGTTCATAACTGTGGTCAATATACTGTGTAATAGATCTCAAAAAATTATTCCTCTTTTATAAATGCACCATCGTTTTATGAGTTCAATGTTTTTAGTTCCCATATATGAGATCATGCTCTATTTGCCTTCCTGTGCCTAGAGAATGTTGAATATACCAGATCAGAAAATCCAGCTTGGTAATATATCCTGTCCTCATTTTTAGAATGAGTAAATCAATCATTTAATTTTTAAAAATATGGCACAGTAAAAAATAAGCTAGATTATGTAAAATATCCCAAAATTATATTGGAACTGAGATCAGTCTGTTAACTCTTGAACGCTAGCTATTGGTGAAAGACTTTTGTTTTTATGAGTGGTCAAAAATTTGTAATGTGTGAAAATGATATGAAAGATTCATAATATTCATTACATGTGAAGATTACTTAATGAAACCTTATGAGTCTATGAGAAACTATCAGA
This sequence comes from Alouatta palliata, assembly GCA_004027835.1. Taxonomy (NCBI): domain Eukaryota; kingdom Metazoa; phylum Chordata; class Mammalia; order Primates; family Atelidae; genus Alouatta; species Alouatta palliata. The sequence continues at coordinate 3,389 of PVKV010019434.1, read as the reverse complement.
CAAGCACTTATTATAATCTGCTACATTTTGTAGGTACTTATTCTATTTCATTGTTTGCTGTATCTCATAAAAACCAGGTCTTCTAGAATGATGGTCTTCACAGTGATGCATGCAGGAAGTAATCAAGATGATCCACAGAACATGGAACAAAATTATAAAATTATTTTGCAAGTATTAGTCACATTCATATCAAATTTCTACTTTCAGAAATTTTTGTGTGAAATGTACATAAGAGAAACACATTCTGTCATTTACAATTAGAGTAGCCAAAACAAAACCTTTACGAATGGAGTGCACAATCAACCAATTTGGAGACTGCTATTGCAGGGAATGAGAGATTAATGACATCCCATTTGTAAAGGCTAGCAAGTGAGAAAGAGGCTGTCAATAAGAAGTTCATTTATCTGTTTTCCCATGTCTGCTATAAAGTGCATTTACCTGAAATGTCATACTCTGGAAAGAGTGCCAGTGTTAAACATACATAAATGCCTACCTCATACTAAGTAGCTGTATTGATTTGAGAGTCTGCATCAAAGCAGTTGCCTGTGTGTAATTATTGTCTTTCTTCCAAAATGTCTAACCTAGCATAATGTGAAGTTTAAATACTTGGTGTGTGTGCTTTTTATTAAATATGTTCAATATCGTTGAGCCTTTCTTTCTGTGTTTGATCTATAAATAAATGAATAGAAAATGAGCATAATAAATCATTGGTGGCAGGTTCAAGAGTGCCCTACTGTTTCTTTTGGCTAAATGCTAACCAAATACAGTTTTTAAAGGATAAAAGAGGAAGAAGAAGAGGGGAAAAAATTGCATATTGAAGAAACATTACAGCCATAAACTGTTTGTAACCTCTTTAGTTCTTTGATACATTTTAATAAAATACCATTGCTATGTCTGTCACAGTGAGATCAGTATAGTCAGTTAAATTGCCACAAGTTTATATTTCTCCTTTAGGTATTTACTTGTATGATGTATGAAATATTATTTTACAAATACACATCTGTGAAAGGGCTTTGTCTTACTTTTGATAGGTAATTTTTTTGTTTTTACATCTGTATGTTAATATCTTTAGTGTAATTTTATTGGATCCATTAAGTTATATGTATTTCTAATCTATTACTAAAATGCAATTTTTCTGCTTTCAAAGTAGTGCACATTTCAGAGTCATAGCTGAACAGAACTGTACCCAAATCTCGGTTCGTTGCTATTTTGAAGCTATGTTATGCTTTTTTAAACAACTTCTCCCTAATGGATGTCCTGAGATTCTTAAAGTTACATAGCTATTACTTCAAGTCACTCTTCGTCAGTTTCCTTTTTGTACCATTAATCATTTTTCATTGCCTTGAAATAGACTCTGTTTGCCCCATGTATAATATTTTGAATTCTGAACTCTCCTAAACTGACGTAAGGAATTATTTGATGTTATTTTAAAAATAAAACAAGGAAACACAAGGTTTCTCTAATCAGATTTTTATTATGGATTTGCCACTGAATTGAGGAATAATACTTTTATTCATGTTCAAAATAGATGGATAGAATAAATAATACTTGGCAGTGTCGCATGGTTATGGGAGCAGCCAGAGAGTGCTGACTGAAAACCACATTTTACTTTGGCTATGAGGTAGTAATAGATTTTTTCAAGTGTGGCTAAATGGAGAATGGGGTTAGGACAGCATCCCAGTTTGAGGGAAGAAGAGGAAAGAGTGAAAAGTGGGTATCAGTCTCACATTTAGAAAACATCACTTAGTAATTCCTGCTACCAGCAAGTGAAGGGCAAGAAGAATTTTATAAACATCTAATATGTTAACACGCATGCCAGATAATTTAAATGATTGATACCTGAGGGGATCGTATTTAATTTTAAACTCATGTAATTTAGAGTAAATGTTAAGAGATAAGCTTAGAATCATTTCTGGCTGTGAAATATTGACCCATTAAGATTGGTACAAACCACTAATAAGAGAGTAAAATACAAATTTAAGTATAACATAAATGAAGTTAGACACAATCATTCTAAGACAAATGGACATTTTTGATATTTTGAACTCATAGATTTATGGTTGGTCAAATTATAAATTTTTGTAAGAAACAAGTGAGAAAAAGTCATTATATAATTATATGCATGAAGTTATATAACTATACTTTCAATAAGGGTAAATACAAAGAACATACCCTGCAGATACAGATAATGGGATCTCTGCGTAATTTGACATTCATTCTAGTTGAAGGCAGCGAAAACAAAATTATCACTTGAAAAATTTCTCCATGCTATCCCACATTTATATTGCTATGTGGAATCACTCAGATGAACTGTGTTGTTTGAAAACATTAAGTGAAGACTGGAAAGAGTACACATATCAATATTTTTGCTAGGAATGAGCTAAAGAAAAATTAACACTTGAAACCTAATTCTAAAAATAACGGTTATCCCACAGATAAAATTCAAGGAAAACTAAAACAACCAAAGAACACTAAATACACAAGGAAACAAGCCATAATGATTAAGACTTAGACTAATAATACTAAAAACCTTGAGAATCAGTCTCACAAAAATTGTAGATGGAAGACAAATCAGATATAGAACATAAAATAAGTATGTTTATCATTAAAATAGTAAAAATATTATATAAGATGCAGAGCATACCAATGTGTCCAAATAGATTTGAACAGAAAATAAACTGTACTTCTGTTAAATAAAGATGCAATAATTAAATTTAAATTCAATGGGTAAGCAATGATGAGACATGGACAAAAAGATAATTATTGAATTTTAATATATCTACTTACAAAATAATTATACAAAATAAAGTGACTAAGATATATGTTAGGAGAACCAGTTTAAAAGACGCCCCCCCACACCCCATATACTATAATGATGTAAGAATATAGTCAGCATTCTAGAAAGAAAGCATAAAAAAGTAGAGGCAAGACAATATTAGAAAAGAAAATGACCAAAAAATTTCCAGAATTGCTAAAACCATACCTATGTTCAACTTAAGAAGCTCCACAAATCTCAAGTTGGAAAAACAAAAGACATACTCCATAATGAGACAAAAATTACTAATGATGAAGGTTGAGTTTTTGTAATCATCCAGGAAGAAAATAGATTACCTACAATGTAAGATAGATGATTCTGACTTCTCCACAGTGGTGGAAGGAAGAGACAATGAAATAATATTTATTCTTGGAGTTTTTTTTTTTTTTTTATATATACTTTTTATTGCATTTTAGGTTTGGGGGTACATGTGAAGAACATGCAAGATTGTTACATAGGTACACACATGGCAGTGTGATTTGCTGCCTTCCTCCCCATCATCTGTATCTGTTATTTCTCCCCATGCTATCCCTCCCCAACTCCCCACCCCCCGCTGTCCCTCCCCTTTTTCCCC